>JASANC010003995.1:0-15892 GCA_030248135.1 Theristus sp. LFF4_11
CACGCAGTGCTTTGTAAGTTGTTTGCGTTTTCTAAAAAAACACAACAAAAGTCGCTTAAAAAGGTTAAAAAAAACGGCTTTATAAAGTAAAAAAAAAACGATTTCCCCCAGGTGTTTGACAGAAAAAAACCCGTTTGAAAAACTTCACTGTCCGAGGCGGCCAGTGGCCTGCTGACCTGCTTGGTGCGCACAGCGGCGGCCGCAGCAGCGCCCACGAACTTGGCGCTCGCGTGTGCGCCCGTGTGCCTCGCACGTGCCAGCTGCTCGCGTCGCTGCGTGCTGAACTGAGCGTTGTCCGTGTGGTCGTGCGGCTGCTGCTCGACGGCGCTCAGCGCACGGAACTGCTCTGAATGCAACTGCACATGCACTCGGGTGCGAAATGGCAACTGTGGTGCACAGAACAAACGCTCACGACAACGACACTGCGTGTACCTTCGCAAATTATTCATGTTTCTAGACTGATCTGTGACTATGAAAATGATGATGGTGTGCGGATGACTGTCAAACGTGAAACAGATGACACGCCACCATGTGAGCGTTCGCATGCAAGATGCTGATTGGCTGATATCGATTCGATTGTCAGCCAGCACTACACACACACACACTTCTCAGTAAACTGTTGTGCAGCTGCGTTCAGACGCACGCTAGCAAGCGAACCCACTGGTGCAGTATGAGAATCGCATTCTGGGTGACGTCTGTCAGTACGTGACGCAACGGCTCTATTGCAAGCCAAAGTGACTCACTGTCATGCTTCACCGTTTGCAGGCGCTGACCAAATGGCACCCAGACGGGAGGCCCACCCCCCGCTGTGCCACTGTGTCGTTGACGGTTGCGGTGCTGCTGCATGCTCACGTGCGTGTCCTGCACACAAAGAAGCACGCTGCTTGGCGTCATCAGAGCTTGCAACTGGCAACACTGCCTTAAACAGCGTCACTTGCTGAGAACGCTCCTTGCTGCAGCTTGTGTCACTCAAATGCATGTGCCGAGCCGAATGCGCCACGCGGCAATTCAAATTTGCCGAAGTCGAATTGGCTCTGTGCTGTCGAGTTTCTACTGTTGAAGAGCAACTGATCAAGACGCCCGACACAAAGCACAAGCAATCTAGTTTGTGTCCGCATCTTGTCAGTTCAACGGACCAATCATCACGTCGTGAAAACACGTGAACGAACCCTGTCAAACTTCCACTTGTCGTAGAGCGCAGTGACCGTACCACCGAGTAGCGTGCAGTTGGCAGCATCAATCAGGAGCAGACCACGTTCGATGCTGACGGCGCCATGCAGCTGCACTTTCGTGCCAGGCGGCGTGTTCATGCTGCACATTTGCAGTGTTCACACGAATTTCGTCACATTCGCTTGTGCGACATGGCGGAAGAAATAGGTGAGATAAAAAAGTAGTTACCGGAGCGAGTAAACAGCGATTGCATTCTCAAAAAACGCAAAACTACAATCGCAACAACTACAATCATAGAAACGATTTGTGTGATGAAAACTGGTGAATAAATGAACCAACAGTGGCACCTGAGCGCATGCACGGTGTTGCCCAGTTCGATCGCCTGGCACGTCTGCAGCCCATCAGTGAGTGTCACTTTCAACAGACGACTCTTCTGGTCACCGCCAGAACTTCGATGTTCGTTCGCTTTCGGCACGGCCACGTTACGAACGCGAACAATCTTGGAAAGAAACAAACGAGGAGACGTAAAGCAACGGACATTCTGGAACACCAAATGCAACAATTTGACTTTTCACAATTTATATGGGAGCGCCAGTATTATAGCAGAGTTTGCCAAGGAAAGTATCTCATCTCATTTCTCTCTCACTTCTTTTTTTTGCCCTGCCTGGTCTCAGACGTCTCGCGACAACCCTACATAACATCTGCGCATCAAAACTGACCACGGGAATTCCTACTCAAATGCAGCAAAGCAGTGTCTCAACGCTCAATCTGTGTCAAATAGTTGTAGAAAATTGAAAAAAAAAATTTAACATTAAAAACCAAATCTAAATTTCAAAACAAAACAACCTGCAAAACCAGCGGTAGTGTGCGCACCATTCCGTTCTGTCTGTCCAAATGGTCGTCTAACGCACTTGCATCCGTAATATCTTTCAGATCAGTCTAAAAAACTAAAAAAGTAGTGTTGGTGCCCTCAAAGGTTTCGCACGCAATTTTTCTGACAGTCAGACTCACATCCAAGGCAAACTGGCGCAATTGTTTTGGGTCATTCGATCCACACGTCTTTTCACCAACTGCCTCAGCTAACAACTCTTGCAATCTGCTCTCTGATACGTGCCTGAAAAAAGGAAATGAAAGCGAGACACACTTGCCTGGATTTTTGACAGGTCATCTCCTTTTCTCCCAATCATTTTAAAGATTTGAGGACGATTTTTTTGTCTAAGTAAAACCAACCATCCTTCGGCGGCCAGAAGTGTCTTCGTCATTTTGTGTTTGTTTATATTCGGAATTTCAAGTTTTAAAGGCCGTTGTCAGCTGTCCACTTTCCAAACGTTCGCACTCGGCTCAGGCCTCGTGTTGGCGTTGCCACTCGTAGTATCGTTTCAAACGACGATTGGTCTTGTCGAGGCCAGTACGCCGGAATTCGTTGCGCTCTTCAATGTACGCCTTCGTGACTGCTTGCACGAAATCGGCGTTTTGAATCCTGCGTGACACGAAAGTGGAATGACGATGGACCATGAAAACGGCAGAAGCAACACAAGAACTGACGAAATGCGGCGGTTTTTTTGTGAGACTAAACTCTGACTTGGTTGGTTCAAATGTTCGCGAGACATTGAACCAACAGACCAAAACTTGAGGTGCCGTATTAATCGTCTATCGTTGCCCTACTCATATCAATGTGTCAGACCGAATCTCTGAAATAACGTCATTTGCAGACTGCAGTAACCTGGATTTTCAGCTTCCCGTGAAGGAAATGTGTGAAGAGGTGGGCCAAACTAAACTGTTGGCGCCAGTACATGACAGACGGGTATTTGAAAAGCAAATGACTGCATTTCGGTACGATACATCCGAATGTACCGCAACAACTGCGAGTGCCCGAAGGAACTAACGACCTCAACCGACCAAACTAACCAGTAAAGTTGGCACGTGTTCACTTTCTCGATCAGCTCAGCGCAGTACCAATGCGGAAAATATTCGGCCCACCGTGACCGATGGCGAACGCAGTGGTGGTATTCTGAAGCAAAACAGGGAAAACGTGAATAGCCGCTGCAGAACAAATTGTTTGCAGCACTCTCAAAAAATCCACCGAAAATCCTCCGATAAAAGCAGCAAACATTTCTGTTTAACTTTAGGCGCTGTGGGGCAATACATGAGCGGGAACAACACTGCTCTAAGTTCGTGTTCACGCGCTGAACGAAACAAGCGACATTGAATTTCAAGCTGATGTTTCTCTTTAACTCACATGGACAGAAGCTCGTGTTCTACGACATTAGATAAAACCAGACGAGCGCAACAATCGAAAAACATCAAACGGTTGAAGACAAACAGATCGATACACCTAGAACGAACCGTCAAATTCTTTGCGGCACTGTTGTTTTGCCAGAAGTTCACGGATTCTCGATGGAATGGTTTTCTCGGTCTCAATGTGACGCAGCGTGTAATCGTCCGGATCTCCTGCAAACACAAATAAAACCTTTTTAATTTCAAAATTTACCACAAAACTACAAAGCTGAACCGAAGCTGGAGCCGATCCCTCCCTGCTTCCAATGTTTCAACACACGCCTGTGTGTGCCACTGTACCATGATTGACAGTTGACAGCCCCCCCCCACACTAGGGTTGGCAAAATAATACCGTTTTCGAGGGAAACGTTTTTTAACAGTTCTTTCAAAACATTAGTGTCAATTTCGTCATCATCTTCTTCTTGGTCTTCTTAGGCCTTCGGTACTAACTGTACACCATGCAAATGCAGGTCACATGCAAGTAAAACCCCAGACTAAAACAATAAAAATGATGCAAACCGCACCAAAACAAATAAAAACGGAAACGAAACGGAAACGGAAAAACCAAACCATACTCACCGAGTCTGTGCGGTCCACCAAAATGTGCTCGTTTGAATTCTTCCTTCGTGCGATCTTTGTTGAACTCTCGTTCGAATAAATGGTCGTGATCTTGATCGTCACGTTCGAATTCCTTTTGTTTCTCTGTTGATTGACTTTTTGATTTCTGTTCTCCACCAAATCCAACCGACGACATGCTATGTTAGTAGGTTTCAAATTTTTTTAAACTTAAAAAAATAATCGAGATTTTTTTAATCAATTAAAAAACGAATTTTGGCCATAGAAATTGTACTTTCATCTGAAAATGGGTTTAGACTCTTTCTTCAGAAAGTGACATTGTGCTGTTTAGCCCAGATTTTCGTGTGGACTTTGTTGGTTTTTTTGGCAGAATTTTTTTGACAATTTCTACTTTCAGGTCAAAGATCGACGAGCAAAGTCCAGATACCGACAGAAGCTTCTGCAATTGGTTTCATGAGCTTGTTAACAGTACCGAAGGCGAACAGGCGAAAGCAAATTTTCAAGGATAAAAACAAAACACGCCGCACAGCAAAAATTCGCCGTAAGGCAAATCTCGTCGTGGGCCAAAATTCGCCGCAAAAAAAGTCCAAACGGGAAATAGGAAATACGCCGCAACAAATAAATACGCCGCAACTTTTAGAAATGTTTTTAGCGTGATCTAAGCGACGTTATGTGTTGGCAAATGATGCCTTTAACGACATGCGTGTTGTGTGCGCCGACCTGTCACACGCGCAACACGTCAATGTGTCGTTTGTAGTTTGTTTCGGCGGTTTTTTTTAAATCGACAAAATTGGTGTTGTGTGTTTTTTCACGAACTTTTTATTGCACACAAACCAATGTTGAGCAGACCAAAAACCAACCCAACGATACATCAACGTGTTCCAAATGCTCTGCTGAGCTGATTGAGCCATCGATCGTCAATTTAATTTGATTTTTTTTTCAAATTAAACAAAATATCTTTGAAAAAATTTTCTCCTACTTTGCTCTGAAAATTCGATTTATGGCATAATTTTTTAAAAGTTCAAACCAAATTTTCTTCCCAACCCAACTTCTTTGTGTGCTTAGGTTAGGTAGATGTCATTATTTGGTCATTTTGACCGACGTGATACTCCCATGTTTTTCGATTTGGATGACGACTATAGGGTCAATTTTTAAATAAAAATCAAAAATCAAAGTTGTGCTAAATCAACCAGGGAGTTCGAAGAACCACATTTGATGTGCAATCGCCTGCCGAATGACTCCCGTATGGCGGAACTTTCCAGATTTTGTTTGGGTCAGTACCGAAGGCGAAAGCAAATTTTCGAGGGGGGTGCCGAAAATTTTTCAGTGGGGGGGGGTGTCAGTCATGGTACAGTGACACCCCCCAGCCGTGGCGTTTATCGTACAATTTTAGGCTTCGACAACATCTGCGATGAAGTTTTTGAGCGTCCCAAAGCTTGGCCTACCATTTCCGATGCAGATAAGGTGACGATTCGCCTCGCAGAGCGTCCGATTGTGCTCGCTGCTCCGTTTGCAAGCGCTACGTTGTCTGGTTGCTGCTTCGTGTCGTGTCGTCGCGACTAGAGATGTCAAGAAAAAAAAATTTTCTATTTTTTTTCTTCAAAAAAAAATTTTTTTTTAATTTTTTTTTTAAATGAAAGTTGTTCAGAATTTTTCAGGGAGTCCGAATATCACCATCTGAGGAGCCACCGACTTACCATATGACCCCCACTCATATGGGAGGAGGGTGAAAATTTCAGACTTGGTTTCGGCGACCCCATTTTCCCACCGACGACATCACGTCTCGTGTTTTGCCTCTCAATTCACCTCAAATAACATGGAAACAAGTTCCACAACAAACCGGTGTGATCACGCTGACGACACGAGGCGAAACAGCAACGAGCAACCAACGAAGTTACGCTTGCAGTGGCAGACAGTGCAATTTCCACCTTTCGAGATCCTGAAAAACGATGCGTAAATGTGAGTTCTCTGCTTCTATCTCACCTTAGCGACATCGGAATTTGTTGAACTAGCCTTTGCGACGCTCAAGTACTTCAATGCGCGAGTCGATCATCACTCACCAAGGCTGAAAACAGTCGATAAATCAATCCAGAATACCACCTGCAGCGTTGAAGACTAAGTGACAAGGTAAAGTCAAAGAAAATTTTTGTTGAACTTTCGAAAAATTATGCCAAAAACGGCATTTTCAGGGCACATTAAAGAAAAAATTTCAAAAATTTTTAATAAAAAAAATTAAAAAAAAGCTCATTTTTTTTTACTTTTTTAAAAAAAAAATTAAAAAAAATTTTTTTTTTGACCCTTACATCTCTAGTCGCGACACCATCAGAAGAATTGATCGAATTTCAAGGCGGTATGTTTGTCTTCACTTTGGCATGCTGGGGACAATTGTGACGTTTTGGAGGTCAAAACACAAGAAGACTAAGAGGCATGGTGACGGTTTGGAAAAGGGGTAATTGAGGTCACCAAAACAAAATCGGCAAAGTTCCGCCATACGGGAGTCATTCGGGAGTAGGGTTGTTAAAAAAAACAAAAATCGTCATTTTTGTTTTTTTAAAAAAAAAAAATTTTTTTTTTAAAAAAAAAATTTCAAAAATCAAAGTTGTGCTAAATCAATCAGGGAGTCCGAAGAACCACATATGATATGCAAGCGCCTCCCGAATGACACCCGTATGGCGGAACTTTGCAGATTTTGTTTTGGTGACCTCAATTACCCCTTTTTCAAACCGTCACCATGCCTCTTCTTGTGTTTTGACCTCCAAAACGTCACTAATTCTCCCCAGCTAAGCTAATGCTGAAGTGAAGACAAACATACCGCCTTGAAATTCGATCAATTCTTCTGATGGTGTCGCGACGACACGACACGAAGCAGCAACCAGACAACGTAGCGCTTGCAAACGGTGCAGCGAGCACAATCGGACGCTCTGCGAGGCTAATCGTCACCTTATCTGCATCGGAAATGGTAGGCTAAGCTTTGGGACGCTCAAAAACTTCATCGCAGATGTTGTCGAAGCCTAAAATCAGTCGGTAAAACGGCCCAAAATCGACTGCTAAAGGTTTTACGAGGTATAATCAAAGAAAATTTTTGTTGAACTTTCGAAAAATTGTGCCAAAATTGAGGTTTTCAGAGCATATTAGAGGAAAATTTTTCGAATTTTTTTTTAAAAAAAAAAATCGGCATTTTTGTTTTTTTTTTAATCACTTTTTAAAAAAAAAAAAAAATTTCATTTTTGTTTAACAACCCTATTCGGGAGGCGCTTGCATGTCATATGTGGTTCTTCGGACTCCCTGATTGATTTAGCACAACTTTGATTTTTGAAATTTGTTTTTTTTTGAATTAAAAAAACAAAACAAAAATGGCGATTTTTGTTTTTTTTAACAACCCTAGTCGCGACGGCAGTACACGAAACAGCAACCAGACAACGTAACGCTTGCAAGCGGAGCAGCTCAGACGCTCAAATTTAGATTGCGAGGCGAATCGTCACCTTATCTGCATCGGAAATGGTGAGCCAACCTTTGGGACGCTTAAAAACTTCATCGCATATGTTGTTGAAGCCTGAAATCAGTCGGTAAAACGGTCCAAAATGGACTGCTGACGGTTTTACGAGGTAATATCAAAGAAAATTTTTGTTAAACTTTCGAATTCGAATTTTTTAATCGGCATTTTTGTTTTTTTTAATCACTTTAAAAAAATTTGATTTTTGTAAACAACCCTAGCACTGACCCACCCCCCACGTCTTCGGTACTGAGCCAATCCACTTGGCCACCTCTACCGCGGTCTATGCACTTGCACGTTGCACGTGTGAAATTTATTGAAGCTGTGAAACAGCAAAAATGGCTTCGACAAACATGAAATCGAAAAGTGTGTTGGCCGCCCCACCAGCAACGTCAAAATCTGACTCCGGTTTGTGACTGTGTTGTGTTTTGATGATTTTCATTTGTTCAGATGTCTACTGATCCTGTTTCATCGTGTCAATCAATATATCAATCAATCCACATTCCAAATTTTGTGCAGGCGTCCAATGGTGGACCACGTTTTTTCTAAATGCAAGAATTCCAACAAGCATTGCCAAAACGTACGCTCAAACAATGACTGAACACAGAATCGACAAGTAAGGATTATGAAAACGTTTTTGGCCTTTAACAAAACCACGGAGGCAACACGAAACACGGACGTTACACGCTTGACAAAAACACGGACACTACACGGAGGATGCGCGCAGCTAAAGTGACCCATATTTTATATTCACACAACACGCTGCGCACCTTTAACAAAAACACGGAACACGGAGACGGAGGCACGCGGAAAACGTTATTTAGAGACAGGACAAACGTCCCGATCATTGTTGTTCCAGAGCCGAGGGGTTGGGGCCTGGGGGGGGGGAAGGGGCGATAGCTGGAGCAAATTTTCCAGACAGATAGATAGCTGCAAAATTTGGGGGGGGGGCGGTCAAAATTTTGAAATTAGATAGATAGATAGCTAAAACGGTAAAAAGCGATAAAAACAGCTGATTAATGCTTAAAATCCGCTAAAAATCAAATATAAACGTGTATTTTACCTAAAATTAGCAAAATTTTCAAGAATTTCGAGCAAATTCAAGCAACCCTCTCCTAGAGATGTAAGGGTCAAAAAAAAATTTTTTTTTTAATTTTTTTTTTAAAAAAAAAGTAAAAAAAAATGAGCATTTTTTTTTATTTTTTTTTATTAAAAATTTTTGAAATTTTTTCTTTAATGTGCCCTGAAAATGCCGTTTTTGGCATAATTTTTCGAAAGTTCAACAAAAATTTTCTTTGACTTTACCTTGTCACTTAGTCTTCAACGCTGCAGGTGGTATTCTGGATTGATTTATCGACTGTTTTCAGCCTTGGTGAGTGATGATCGACTCGCGCATTGAAGTACTTGAGCGTCGCAAAGGCTAGTTCAACAAATTCCGATGTCGCTAAGGTGAGATAGAAGCAGAGAACTCACATTTACGCATCGTTTTTCAGGATCTCGAAAGGTGGAAATTGCACTGTCTGCCACTGCAAGCGTAACTTCGTTGGTTGCTCGTTGCTGTTTCGCCTCGTGTCGTCAGCATGATCACACCGGTTTGTTGTGGAACTTGTTTCCATGTTATTTGAGGTGAATTGAGAGGCAAAACACGAGACGTGATGTCGTCGGTGGGAAAATGGGGTCGCCGAAACCAAGTCTGAAATTTTCACCCTCCTCCCATATGAGTGGGGGTCATATGGTAAGTCGGTGGCTCCTCAGATGGTGATATTCGGACTCCCTGAAAAATTCTGAACAACTTTCATTTTTAAAAAAAAAAATTAAAAAAAAAAATTTTTTTTTTTAAAAAAAGAAAAAAAATAGAAAATTTTTTTTTTCTTGACATCTCTACCCTCTCCCCAAATTTCGGGTTACCCCCAAGCAAAATCGCCAAAAATCGGGCTTGGCCCCTGGCTGGTTCCCATTGTTGTCCCAGAGGTACACATAGTTATTATAGTCTAGAGTGGAAGGATTGGGGGATCTAGATTATGAGATACATCTAGATTTATACAGGTAACTTTTCGTAGTCGAAGAGACACCATTCATCGAAGTTTTGCGGATCACAAAGCGTTTGAATTTTTAAATCAAAGACACAAAAATGTTTTCTAAATGTGTATTTCAATTTTTTTTTTCACTTCGCTGCGCTTAGATGATTTTCAAGCCAATAACTGGTTCAACTGTTAAAAAATTTTAAAGTCCGAAAGATAGAAGTTGATTTTCTGTTCTGTGAATGGAAGGACCTTGGCTGATTTCGTGTTGTTCTGATTTGATTTCTTGCAGACGTACCACTCGACGCTCAGTTTTATTACTACAAATTTTTCAGATCAATGCTGCTTGATTTGAACAAGGAATTGTTGAACGAAATCGGCATCAAAGCGGTTGGCGACGTCATCGCAGTGCTGAAGCACGCGAAACGATGCCATATCACTGTGGTTGGTGGTGTGCGTGAGCTCGCAAAATTGTTAGCACTGGATGACTGGATATTTTACATGAGTTTTTATTTGGTCTCTTTACTTTCAGCACGACCCGGAGGAGCAAACAGCAACGACTAAAACCACAGAGCCCCAAAAGGTAACGTCTTGTGATGCGTCTCCGTCCGGCAAACAAGTCACACCGACAAAATGTGTCGCCGCTCAACAAGCTCAAGCCAGTTCAACAGCCCAATCAGTGGCACAAACGAAAGTGGCCGTCGCACGGACGCCAACGCAAACACCACAGGCACCACCAAAGAGACAGCAGCCGAAAGTCGTGCCAGCAAAGCCACAAACGCTTGGCGTGCCCGCAGCACAGCATTCGTCGATTGGTTCGGCTCTTTCCTTCTTTTCATGAAGAGAGTATTTGCTTCGTTGTTTTTGAAAATTTCTTGCACACTCATTTCTTTGTCAGAAGTGATGAAACCCACAGCAGACGACTCACCGAGACGAACGATTACGCTGCCGAAGAACTGCACGAAACCGAAGCCGAAATCCGCCATCGAACGTGTGATTGATTTTGTCACTTTAAATTGACGACGAGGCGACTCGGCTGGATCTGTTCTTTACGCAAAATTAGCTGATTGGGCATTGGCTTGATTATTTGAACATTATGCCCCATTTTGTTCGAACTTGGTTTTACCCAGATACATGCTGCGGTCGGGTTTGAGTTTTTTTTTGCTTCCATGTTGTCATCTTTCACTCTCGTGTTGCATCCACTGTTTTTTTTATCCAGCGGATTCAACATCCAGCAGCAAACCGAGCGACGTTTCAAGCGCCACCAAATCAGTGTTCGACCGGTTGGGCAGCGCAAAGCAACGCAGCAGCACAGTTGGCACAGTGGCGTCTGCCGCTGCTGATGTTTTGAAGGGAAGGCTGAAGCCGAGACATGATGGTCGGTTTCTGGCTTTGGAGCACGGCGTGCGACAGTGCAAAGTTTCTGCGAATAAAATAGCACACAAGTTTTTTAATCGAGTGGTTCGGGAGGGGCACATCACTGATGAGGCCACCCCTCTTGTGCCTATGATGTTGGCCAAGCCGAAATGCAGAGAACCATTCAACTTGGTTGATTTAGTGCACGCCAATTAAGATATTAGTTTTCATGTGAGATTCATGATGCCCGTCTGACGGTGCGATATTGTGTGTAGCACGGTGCGGTGCTGTGTGTAGCACGGTGCGGTGCTGTGCGTAGCACGGTGCGGTGCTGTGTGTAGCACGGTGCGGTGCTGTGTGTAGCACGGTGCGGTGCTGTGCATAGCACGGTGCGGTGCTGTGTGTAGCACGGTGCGGTGCTGTGTGTAGCACGGTGCGATGCTGTGTGTAGCACGGTGCGGTGCTGTGTGTAGCACGGTGCGGTGCTGTGTGTAGCACGGTGCGGTGCTGTGTGTAGCACGGTGCGGTGCTGTGCATAGCACGGTGCGGTGCTGTGTGTAGCACGGTGCGGTGCTGTGTGTAGCACGGTGCGGTGCTGTGTGTAGCACGGTGCGGTGCTGTGTGTAGCACGGTGCGGTGCTGTGTGTAGCACGGTGCGGTGCTGTGCATAGCACGGTGCGGTGCTGTGTGTAGCACGGTGCGGTGCTGTGTGTAGCACGGTGCGATGCTGTGTGTAGCACGGTGCGGTGCTGTGTGTAGCACGGTGCGGTGCTGTGTGTAGCACGGTGCGGTGCTGTGTGTAGCACGGTGCGGTGCTGTGCATAGCACGGTGCGGTGCTGTGTGTAGCACGGTGCGGTGCTGTGTGTAGCACGGTGCGATGCTGTGTGTAGCACGGTGCGGTGCTGTGTGTAGCACGGTGCGGTGCTGTGTGTAGCACGGTGCGGTGCTGTGTGTAGCACGGTGCGGTGCTGTGTGTAGCACGGTGCGGGCGGACGCTTGCGCGACGACGCAGCTTGCCACGTGACACAACACTGCCACACCGGTATCCTTGCATGTTTTTTTTGCAAAAAAACTGCACTGCTTTCGGTTGTCCACTATTTGAAGTTCCCGTTGAACAAGAAAAAGGGTTTACGTATGTATATTTGCCTCTTTGACGCAGAGGTGCACTTTGAGCAGAACGAAGTGAGCTCAACAACCGTGGTCACTGGCGACAACAGCGCCAACGGGCGAATGCGAATTCAAGCTGCAAACACAAACGTGCATGTGATTGATGTTGACGTTGATGTGGTACGGCTACTTTACTTTGAAAAGCAAACGTGCTTTTTGCTGTTTGGTTTATTATAGCGTCTGAGAGGGAGGGAGGTGCTGCTTGGTTCCTCATGTTTTTCGTATGTCAAATGGATTTGAGTTCGTTATCCGGACTGTCGCAAACTGCAAATTTGTTGCGCGTTTTTTTTATTTTCAAATAATTTTATTTGTATTTTTTATTTATTGTGGATTTATTCAAACGTATCCGGATTAAAATGACGTCATTTGCTTTAAAAACGCCCGTTTGTCAAAGTAACAGGCACTAAAATGTCAGTTTGATGTAACTGATTTGATATTCATCATTTGTTTGCGGGAAGAAATCGGCTAAACGGAAAGTCTGGTTTGCAGTGAACGGCAAGCGCATGTTTGGCGGCACATGACGTCATTTCAGTGGGACAGGTTTAAAAAAATAAGTCATAAATGTAATCAAAGAAACCACTGCGGTCTTTCGTTCAGACTCCGACAGCAAAGCTCGCCAACCAAGAGCCAATATTCACGGTGACGCTGTCCGGCGATGCGAGACCGATGAAGAACGTCGCGCACAATACGACACTGAGAACGGGCGCAGTCGCCACAACAACGACCGCAGCAGCTGGCCGATTGACTGCGCTGAACACGGTGAAACTGCAAGCGGCACACGGGCAGCACAGCAACAACGCAATCAAACACAGACTTGGCTCCAAGCAAGGGGCACAAGCGGCTGAGTCGCCTGACATCAAGCGACCGCGATCGTCAAGATGCACTGGCAACTGCAGCGGCGGCGTCCATCTTTGACAGACTCGGATGAATGTTGATCCTTGTGGAAACGTTACTATGTCTGTTTATATGGAGATTTGATGATCTGGGTTTCTTTGTTATTATTTATTATTTTACTTTTGACAGTTGGGCTGATCGTCTGGTGTTGTAAATATGTTTTCTGGGATTATCTATTGATTAATTTGTTAAAATTTGCTGGGAAGACTGTGGCTTTCAAAACAACTTGAAAATCATCCGATAAAGCCGTTACATAAAGTGCGGCTGCAGTAATGGCTGCTGCTCTGCTTCTTTCGTTGTGGTTTTTTGCCATGTTTTTTCTGTCAAAAACTTCCTCAGATAGAGAGCCGTGCTTCGCGAATTTGCTGACGTGCCATGTGACCAGCTGACATTGTGCCAATTGCACCACCCATGGTTCCAATCATGACGACGCGTCCGTCATCTCTCGATGCTCGTTCGTTTGTTCCGTTTCAAGCATTTTTTTCGTTCGGTCCCTTCCGTGTCCTACTGTTTTGCCGTTTTGCTGTCCGTGAAAAAAACAACTTTCAGACTGGAAATCGGTTCATTCTCAATTTGGTGACATCGAAAACGCCGCATGCCACTGCGGCACTGCAAGAGCTTTCGGCCTTATGTCACCTTAATGAGCGGCGTTTGACAAACAGTGGTTCTGTTTTGTTGAGCGTCATTATGTCTCACCGATTCATTTGCAGTTTCGTGGGGCCAGTCGCTGCAGACGTCGCAGGACACCGCGCGTGGCGCATGTCGCTAGTGCGGCTATGTCGGCCATCTCACATTCCAGGTGTGCTCGTGCTCCTTGCCAGGCTTCATTTGAGCCGCTAATCAGCGCGCTGCACGATTTTGAGTGCAGCCATCACGCCATAGTGAAAAGAAGCACCTAAATTTCTGATGACTTTACGAAGGCACCTTCGTTTTGCTTTTTGCAGTGTCGCAATTTCGTGCGCATGCCGCAGCAGACGGACAGTGTGCTTGACGTCTCATCAACATCTTCAGAGTCGTCGGACAACGAAACACCGTTGAAAGTGTTACGTACTGCTGAACAGAGTGACAACACGGACACAAATGTCCCACATGTTGGCTGGGATATGCGCAGTATTTTTTTGTGCAGCAGATTTTCTGAAATCTCTTTTGTTCAACATTTCTACTTTTGTGTTTGTTTACAGAAAGAACCGCCTCATATTGGCCACACTCAATGTGGCTCTGGTCTAAATCTGGCCAGTCTTCATCTTAATCACATGGCGGTGGCGGTCAATAATATTGGCCAGATTGATACCAGCCCGACTGAGCCAAGCCAGGATTGAGACCGGCCCGATTAAGACGGGGCCCGATTGAGACCGGAGCCAGATTGAGTCTGACCAATATAAGACGATCTCTTTACAGAAAAAATGTTGAAAAAATTGAAAAAGCAAAAGAAGAAGGAGTCGAAGAAAAAAGAAGAAACGAAAACGGTTGGTGGCTCAGTTTGGTTTGGATTCAAAATTCCCTGCAGTTAAAGCAATTGTCTCAATAGGCGTCGTATTTTCAGAACTTCGGGTGCTTCTTCCGACGAAAGCTTAGACGACGAAAAAAGGAGGAAACAAAAAGAAGCGCAAAAGAAAGCGGTCACTGACCTCGAATTCCGAGAGTGAGAAAAGAAAAACAAAGAAGGAAAAGAAGCGAAAACGGAAGCGATCTGAGTGAATTATTGATTGATTTCGCATGTGCAGAAACAAAAAACATTTGGCTGCATTGAAACACGGTTTAATCATTGGCTGCTGTATTGCATTACTGTGTCCACGCCACCAACCAATCAATTTCGTTATTTCGAATGTAGCCAACGGCTTGTTGCATGTGTGCACTGTTACATATTGTACAATTTTCATCCTAAATCATTCCATGCCATTCGCACGTATTTTGTTGTTGTTTTTTTCATTAAAATTTTTGAAATGGTGAGTGCAACCAATCAGCGTGTTGTTCGACGTTGTAGCATATACACATGTAAAATGTTTGTTTTGTTTTGTTTTTGTCTGTCTCACATGTTTTGTCTACGTCTATTCTTTCGTTTCAATTGAACGTAAAATGAACATCATCGTTGTTTTTTGTTTCCATGTTTGTTTGCGTCCCAAACTGTCATCTACTGACAGTTTACCTGATTATTCTTGAGCGCACACGTCTCTTATTATGTCAACAACGTGATCAAAAACGGGTAGCAAAATTTGTTTCCCGTCAAGCGTACGTGCATTAACGCAGTTTCATTGCGGTCGGTTTTCATTTTGTAGCACTGCTGCTTTTCCTGGTGCAGTGAATCCTGGTTACTGCCAAGCAAAAACTGGTCGCCAAACTATTGCTGTTTTGTTACACATGATGTTTCGGCTCGGTCGTTCTCATCCCCATGCTGCTTTACATTACGCTTGTGCCTTGTATTGCTGCATTAGCAAACCGTGCAGTTTCAGCTGGCGGACATGCTTGAAAACGCAATTTGTTAACTGAGCACAGAGTGTGGACCGAACTGTATGACTGTAAATGTGTTGAGAGAGATGAGCAAATCATGCTCATATCAGTCAGTTTGTGTAGCCAATCAGTTCTTTTCACGTGAATGTTGCATGCAGTTTGCGTTTTTCAAAAACATGACCATCTTCAGGCTTCCAGCAATCACCGGATCGAATCAACAGCAACGTACGTTTGAATAATAAACTTTGAACGGCATAATGGTGCAACAATGGCGCCTGCTGCCGAAGTCGCAACAATCTGACAGCGACCATGAACTGCGTGGCGCGACGCAACGTGCCCGTTGGCCAGGACCTTTGCTGCACTTGGTCGGCTGCCCAGACATGCCTGCTGCTCTCTGTTCGTTGTGCCGAGTCGGTCGAGGTCAACAGTGCCGGACACGAACTTCAAAAAGGTAAAGTTCTGCTGTGAAGAGCGTGCACTGGCACTGTG
>JASANC010003996.1:0-31915 GCA_030248135.1 Theristus sp. LFF4_11
AAAAAATTAACTCGATTTTCAAAATCTCCGGATGGAATTACCCCAGGGAACATTTTTGTTCGACTGTGAAAGTGTCGCAGGGAAAAATTTAAAGGGCGAACACATGTTGATTACATAGCTGAAAAAAAAAATACAAAGGGAAAGAAGTAACACTGTTTTCAGAATAGGTTTTTCGTGTCTACAGCGTATGAAAAGTAGTCGGATAAAAAATTTTTCGCGGCTCCAAGCACAACTTTGGGTGTTCGTTTCGTGTGCACAGTGCCAAGTTTGTGGCTTATACTATGCTCGCTGGACGCAGCGAGCAAATTTGAAAAAAGCGCGCGAGAGGATAACGGCTCATATTATGCGTGATGCGCTGTCCGCTCGCTGGCGCTCGCTCGCGCATCCGCATGATTGAACGGTGACCATCTGCTAAAGTAAGCATGATGCATGATCACTCACAGAAAATATCGGAATTTTTTTTCAAAATTTTCCTTCGTTACCACGGTATACAAAATAGATCAACTGACGCTGGAGCAGCTGGGGAAAAATTTGTGGTGTTGACAAAATATTTATTCCCTCCCGGGTTTCGATTTGAACTGTTTCATAAAAAATGTCAAAAAATCAAGGTTTTAGGGGGTTTCGAACAAAAACAGCATGAATCAATCACATGTTGATTCAGACATTGACTTGGGACAGGTGAACGCAGGATTTAGTCAATGTTTATTTGTTTTTTTCTGTTTTCATCAGCTGTTCTCCTCAGGGGCGGTTATTTTTCTTGCAGCTTCAGTGAACCAGAAAAAATGCGACAAGCAACCTGTTTCTTCTTCTTTTTTATTTGTTCTTGGGCGGTTTGTTTATTATCTTTGTTGGGGAGACAGGAAAAAGTAACGCTTTCGAAGTTTTATGACCGTTGTACAGAGAGGCACCTCCTAATGTTTGCATTTGGCAACTTAAGTGCGCTGATTGGCTGGGTATAATAGTCGAAACGACCAATCAGCATATCTAAACAGAAATGCAGCCAATCCGCAGCTAGGCAGCCAGATATTTTGTATCTCTTCTTCAAGTGCATTTAGTGATGTGATTGACTGTTTAATGGTTCTGCTCCGTTCATCGTGCAAATCATTAAGTTGCAATGTGAATAAATAGCACTTCAGTGTGTGAACTGACCACTTGAATACAGGGTGACGATACGCAGATTCTGAATCTGGACTACGTGTACACACAGCAGCGTTGACAGCAGTGTATCATTGCTTATTGTCCACCCTGTATCATACCGCACTGAATGCGCAAGTGTTCCATTCACAACCTGTCACGGTTGGATTGATTGACAAAAATCAAAAGCGCTCCCATCCAAAGCAACTGACCGGTCAAGTGGCAGCATCTCATCTGAATCTGTTAACAACTACGATGCGGTTTCCCTGGACACTATCATTAAGATTAAGAGCTACTTTGTTATATTCACTGTATCTTTTTTGTTCGTTTTCTGGCGATCATTTTGCCGACATAAGCGTTCGATTTTCGTGCATGGTTCTGTTCATCTCAGCGCTGAATTGGGTGGCATGATGGATATAATGGTGATAATTGCAGACAGCAAGCTGTTCTCTGTCTTATTTCCTCTTGGTCACTTGGGCTCGTTAGTCCACCATCGATTGTAGAGTATAATTGATTTCAAAGAAGAGGTTAGTGCGACTACTTTGCGGTAAGGTCTTTGAGCATATTTCATTCGATGTGGGCTTGTTTGATAGATTTTGAATAATTTCAGTGATAACCTGTTTGTTTTTCGTCTTAGTTTTGCTGAATTGCTTTGGTTGAGTGCATCATTTGCACTTCATTGACCGCACCAGTCTATATTATTTATATACTGTTGAAAACAAGAAAAACTTTCTTGTCTGACTGTATGATTCATCTTCGGTTATCAAGAGCTGCTGTGTGTGTGCGACATTTGTCGTTACTTCCTTGATAATTTTCATCGCGACAATACTATTCAGCAGAACTTGTCACGACAAAAAGCTGTCAACTACAGTATATCTGTCTGTCAGACAAAACATTTCTGAACAAAGAGAACTCACCTTTTTCGTTTACTGCTTTTATCATCAATAAACAAGCACAACACACACACATTTGTCCGCCCGCTTCAACTTTATTTGCCCAATTGCTTACCTTTTGTGGACACGCACATTATCAGGTCGACAGGTAGGTGGGTTTGGTTATCGTTTACTGAGACATTGTTTTGTCGCTTGTTGTCGTAACTGACCACGGCTGATATAACGTTCCAGAGCGATGCTGCACTATTGTTTACAATTTTCTGCCCTATTATGCCGACTGCATTTCGTGTGAGTGTTGTGGAGCCAAAAATTCAAATTTGGAACGTTTTTTTGCTCATTTGATGGTATGCTTGTTGGTGCCTTATACTTCGCATGATCTTTTGCTCAACCATGTCAATCCAGTTACTTTTTCAACGCCACAAAAGCTCGACAGTACATAAAAACTTGCAACACAAAAAGTTTCAGAAGGCCATCTTTCATTGCCATGACTCCCCATGAGATGTATGTTGTATTCTTGTTTCATCGTGTATCCCTCTACGTTATTCCTATGATCCGGAACAAACTTTCCTGACAACTTCTACACGCTGCAACATGCAATGACAGAATGTCTATTCATTATTAATGACACGTCTTTTGCTTGGGCAATATCTTCAAATTTTCTACAACGTACAAGATCTACGTACTGTATCTAAGAATCCACTAGGAATCTAATACTCTCACATCCACCAGGCTAATATTATTTCAATGCTCCATATGCCCTCTGGAGCTTCTTCTGGTGCTGCTTTGAAAGTGCTCAAGCGTGCCCCACATGAGCCATGTTTAAGCGAAAGCTTTCGTATATAACTTCAAAGCACCTACATACTGTGAATATGCCAAGACTCTTTAATTGAAAAGATATTATGTCAAAAGGAGTTTTGAACGTGTGAACTGAAGCTGACGTTCGATCGATTTGATCTCAACTGTAGCTCAAAGTAGCTTACAGTATTTTTAAGAGCACATGAATGAGCATAATTTCACGGGTTCTTCGGTGCAGATGTTTCGAAAATGGCTAGTTCATGCATAAAAGGTGGAGTAACGTCATTGAGATGTGACAAAAGTTATTGAATTACTTATTCAAAATCGAGATGGCTAGCTACAATTAGCTAAGCCGCTGCAAGTTTTTTTCCTTTTATCTCATATTTCGATTCTTTTACTCACTCTTACTGACACTTTGCTATTAAAAAGTACAAAAATTTCAGTGCACAATAAATTCTCAAGTTTGTGAACTTTGTGGCAACTTTTAAGAACAAGAAGTACAATATGTGCAGTTCTTCAAACAGTAAACGTCACTAGCTTTCATCTAAGCCATGTCCATTTGCGTTTGCTAAACTTCGGGTAAACATCAGAAGCTGTTTCGTTCATGGAAAACTTGTTTTATGGTTGCCCGTTTATATCGACTTTGCGTGGTCCACCGCGCAGTGATGCGTGTTAATCGAGTTTTTCTATCAGTCCGCCGGCCTCTGACATTCCGTATGTGTCTTTCCTTTTCGCATTTTATCATTGTCTTCTAAAATTTACATTCTGGTAGTCTCTTGGCGCATGCACTTTTTTTAAGAGTCAATGTTTGCATGCTAAAATGGCAGCCATCACGCGATGGTTTCTGTTTTATTTGCATGTTTTTTTTCAATTTATTTTTTCTATCGGATCCGGCATTTCTGCCGGTGTTTTTCCATTGAAAACGTCAGTTTGTTTACATTTCATTTTCGGATTGGAAAGTCGTCCCTTTTCCGATGCTTTGATTTTTCAAAATCATACTATTTTTATTGTGTGATCTTTCCAAAGAAATATCTGAAAATTCCTTCACCATAACGATGAAACCAAAACAGTCTCTTGCCTGATTAATGTGAATGCAAGCTTTGATTATGCCCAACCGTGACTCCCTCATTCTTATACAGTTACCGTATTACCTCTATTAAACCCCCCCCCCCCAAAAAAACCCCCCCCCAAAAATAAACCCCCACCCCCTCGGCAAGTTTCCAAATAATCCCCCCCCCCAAAAATAATCCCCCATGGGGGATTATTGGAAACCTGTTTGAAACACATACCCAGAAAAACATACACATAAACAATGAATTCAGTGGCTGGTTGCAGTGAAAATGATGAAATTGTGCTACCAAAGGCCCCAAATGAATGAGTTAATGGTAATTTCGTTACAAAAGGCTGTTGTAAAAGGAAATTTCTATGTAGAGTAGAAGTTTCTGCGACTTCCTTCTTGCCATGGAAGCTATTTTTGCCATTTTGCCCACCTCTAAAAATGGTTTCCAAATAAACCCCCCCCCCCCCCCCCCCAAAAAAAAACCCCCCCCCCCCCAAAAATAAACCCCCACCCCCAGAAGTCGCTGAAGAAATAAACCCCCATGGGGGTTTATTAGAGGTAATACGGTATTTCATTTTTATTGTTTTATAAGCGCTTGAATGCAATTCTTGGCCCTTGTCATTGTTTGCCATTTAATCAGAAAAAGCTTCACGAACTGTTTGTTGCCAGACTTCACACTAATCAGCAGTTCGTTAGCATCCAGTAATAATTTGCGCAGTGAACCATGTACGCCATGCTCTGGCATTTTGCGTTTTCAACTGGCTTGTTTTGATATTTTTGTAGATATTCGAATGAGAAAGCTGAACGGAGGTCTTGCTGTTTGTGGTCTGCTTGAAGCAATGCAACAATTTTCGTGAACGCTGAGAATAATTGGGTTTAGCGCATTTTCCAAGCCATGATGTGTTGTTGTGTTGGTTTTGATAGCGCTGTTCATTTGGAGGCTGTGACTATTGTTTACAGTAAAGTCTTATAATTTAGAATGGTATACTGAGCTTCTTCATGTCACTGAGTTCAAATTCTACTTGTCAGTAAATTGAAAATTGTCTTAAAGTGAATAACAACATCCACCAACACCTTCAGCTTTCAACCAATCGAGTTTGAGAAGTGATGTATTCGACAATTTTATGCAAAAATTAGATATTGCTTCCCTCCACCAAATAACCTTCATGTGGAGCTGCTCCGTTCCTTTTTTCTCCAAAATTACACCAATTTTCTGGCCGTCTGTTCAACGAGAAATTGCCACATGTCCATGCTTGGAAATACATGCTCTATCGCGATTATAATTTTGCTTCACATGTTTTTTTCAGTTTGCTTTATTTCGCTGCGTGGTGCACACAGACGTTTTTGTGATGAACATGCACGATGAAGGCAAAGAAGGGCCTGATGCTACATGCCATTCTTGTCGGAGAGTTTTCCGTTTTCTTCTTCAAAACCGGTTTCTACTGGCGTTGGCTGTAAAAATTTGTCACTAAAACACACGAATGAAGACAGGCAGTCAAACAACGTAGCGTCTCCAATTTTGATGCCAGGTGTTTGAATAACTGATTTGAGGAAGTTTTTCAAACTCGACAATTCTCGTCTTAAAACCAACATCAGACAGATAAAATCTGCAATTTTTACTTTTTTTCTCTTGACGTTTGCCGCCTTAACTGAAACTAAAACTGATGTGGCCACCCACGCAACACGTTTCCCCTGGCTGCATGCACACTTTTTCATCCACCTTGTAGGAGAGAGGAGACCACACCTTGTGTGTCGGTTGCCGAAGCCAGAGTCATTCATTCTCAGCTTTTTCGCTTGCAACCCGTCAAGATAAAAACATTGATAAAACAGCAATGATACAAATTTCTGCTCTCAGGTATGTCGAAAACTCCTTTCACTGACATTCTTCACTTATCATTTCGTGTTAATCCGCATGTTTTGGTTTTATTGGCTCTGCTTATCTCAGCCAACCGATCTTTTTTGGTCAGGTAGGCGTAGCATTTTTTATTTATTGTCGTGTCGTGCAGTTCGGAATGGGACAGAGCACACGGTTTCGTCACGGTCATCTGTACTTCTGAAAGCATATTACGCAAGGTCACACATGTTCGGTTAAATTTCGGGTCAAAATATTGCCATTTTACCCCAAATCGTACTATATACAATTAGCTACATATGTGCCGATATTTCTTTGACTGGACTAATTGTCATTACGCACTTATTGCGTAATTATTTTAAATTCTTATCTAACAGGCGTGAGGCAAAATCGAATCTGACAGGTTTAACAATGCACACAGTTCAACTATTGTCTCAATGAGAACATGGTCAAATTCGATAAAATTGGGATTTTTAATTCAAAATGTGCGCGCGAGCGTGTCGATTTCCGGGGTTCTCCAGACTTCTAGTCGTGTGTGTTGTGATCAGACTTAACAACGCTTAAGATAAGTGCGGAAAATCGCTTAAATTTGAACCATATACATACACTAATGACCAGACCATTTCAGTTTTATGGCGCCAAGCCCAAAACCAGTTGTCAACGGTTTTTCGTTTTTCAAACGTCCAAGGTGGCAATTTTTCAAAACACTTTCGCAGAATTCTTGTGAGATACAAAGCAAACCTTAAGTGTACCACCAGCCACCATTTAACGTTTCTAATTTAAAAAGCATGGCACGAGTTTGTACTGGCGTGTTCAACTGAATGAACTCATGTCATGAATCAAGTCGATAAAATTTTCGGTGTTGTATGCAGTTAGTTTTAGTGTCCCAAATGAGCGGATGACTAATTTTGAAAGGCGTGAAATGGAGATAACAATATTGCGTCATTCAAGTATATTTCGAAAATTTTATGAACCACCCGCATTTAGATACCATCTTAGACACTGACATTGCCAAATCTTACTTTTCTATGGTTATCCCCAATCCCCAAGGCATCCACGAATATGCCATCTCAGGCTTTAAATAGAGGTGTATCTAAAGTATGTTCAGAGCTCATGAATATATCTCAAGATTATACCCTTCGATATTGAGTAGTAAAGGAGGATAGCCTTTTGTTTGAAACCGGATGCTTTTTCACAAATAATGATATCTTTCCATGCCGGAACAGTACATGATGGCAATACCAGTAATGTGAAGAGACAAAAGAAGGGCGTATACAGTTTTGTTCATTTCATCGTTTTCCCTGCGGCATGCAGTCAAAAAGGAAAACGGCACATGGAACTGTCAAACGATGGGTAATTCCACGAGAGCACCAAGGGCACTTTGCGCGAATTTATGGTCGTTTCTGCGCATTCGAACTGTTTTCCCCCTTGAAACGGCGACATCTCGTTTTTGTGGAGTCAATGAGGCACAAGACCGCATTGCTGGCAATGGGCGCCCATGAATGCTGGCTTCTTTTGGAATTTTTTCGGTTTTTTTGTTCTCTTTCCTTGGTTTTTTGAACAGCCACATTTAACGGAAAGCATTTGTGTTTTTCATGTTTTGCGGAACTTTAAAGTTCACTGTACTTTTTGGCTCTTCCACTCAAATAAACATAAGGTGAGACAATTTCAGTTTAGGCCATCAATGACAATGGCATAGCTGTGACGTGAAAAAAGCACATATTGTATTGTTTGAGAAATGTTCGGAATAAAACCAAACAGCAGCTATGAAATTATGCGTAAATGATTTGGAGATATAATCGTTAAATCATGTACATTGTACTATATATTTGTTTTCTTTTTGTGAAAAGCCGCGGTATATTTGTGTATATTGTTCTGATTAGCTGCACTTTTTTGTGACATCTTCAAGTGTTTTATGGTCGTATTTTTTCTAGAATGCCCCCGACCCATTGTTCATGCTCTTCTTTTACATTTTTAATTATAGTTTACATGTTTCTGTGGTTATACACATGTGTCTTGATATAAAATATTTTATTTAGATTAGAATATCCATTAGTAAAAAACCGGGGCGCCGGTGGTTTTTTGTTCTTAGCCGCCAGAAAATCATGCATTTTATGCAAATTTGTAGATGAATACGGTGTCAAATTTGTTTTTTTCTATTAGTTGACATGGTTGTTTCATGCACATTTGCCCCATCGAAAATACAACCATATTGTAAAACGTTTATTGACTACTTACAATGCACCGTTAAAGGTCATACTGTAACATTTTCAAATACAGGGTTGGTGCAGCCGCAAAGAGCTACACATTTCACAGAGTGGACTTCTAAACAGAACATGTTTTTTTAAGCTGTACAATATGTTGCCACAAACGTAAAAAATAGCATACTGATGTACTGTCACAATAATTTATGGTGGTCAGTTCATCTAGCGACTATTTTTAAGTACGAGTTCGTATCTGTCTTCCATCTAGACTTTTCAACCGCCCTGTGCACTGTACCTTTGATGAACGTTTCAAAAGCTCGAGCTACCTGTTGCTGCTGCTGTTGTTAATAAACATAAACCATAAGAATGCCCGCTCTTCCATCATGGAAGTCGCATGTAGAAATATGTTTTTATTATTTATCTGTCAGCAGCACTGACGTATCACCGTGCCAATGCGACCATGCTGTGCGCGTTTGTTCAAGGCCGCGCCGGGCGCGTTCACTAGGCCCCCGCCCCGTTCCTTTGCAGCCTAATCCGTCATGGTCTCGGATCAGACATCTATTTAATGGTTATTTGTCTCATCTCCCGTGGTACTTATGGATGAGACATTATTTAATATTCCTCTTTTTCATATTGTTCTCATCTATTTATTTGGAGTTTTTCGGTTTTTACGGACGGTGGTAATTGTTATTTGCAATATGGCGTTTTTCTCGATATTGTTACGAGGATGTGTGCGGTGCTATGAAACTTTTGTGAGGTTGTTTCGTGTGTTTGACCGTGAACATGCTCGTCAGCGTTCCACGGTGTTGTTACACGGTTTATGTGCAGATTTAATGGGATATGTGTTTTCCAGATGGGTGGTCCGCCATTTTCGTCATGGCAGCCATTATCTTGCTGACTTTTAGCAACCTTTTAGATGGAAACTAAAAGGTGCGTGGCGCGTTTGTTCATTCTAATTGATTAGAAAAAAACTTCAAGTTTTCCAGTCAACGTTCAAAGGTGGAAAAAATATCGTGTCAGTTTCGTTCCTGCTGTTAAACAGTAATTTCTTTTGTTCGTTCACCGAAAAACATGATCATATCGCCTTGTGCATTCAGGCGAATGCAAAGAAGCGAAAATTATGGATGACACCAGTATTTTGAGAGGTCATGTAAAGATTATCCGTGGTTGGCCTTTGCGGCCATTCACGCTAAATGAGCCGTGAAACGTCGGAATACTCCACCTTCGTTCCCATACTAAGATGTCCACAATTTCATTTGTTGAGTATTTTGGTTTTGTTTGTCCCGATTAATTTATAGATGCTGCGTGAAAGTTGAAGCCGGGCGACTGTTGAATTTTTATTCTCAAACTCAAGTTTCTTCAGGAACATGTAAAGTTTCAGGGCCTGCAGTTATTTTTGGTCTATTTATGCTCTGTGAGCATCCACAAACCTGAGCCAGTTGCAAAAATGGCCCAAAGTTTCAATAACTATTATTATTATGATTCAAAAGTGTTACGATTTTCCCGCGGCACAGAAGTGAAGTTGTCTTTTGTTTTCGCCAACAATCATTTGCATGGAACATAAAAAAGGAGGGACAAAAACCGTATGCTTTTTTGTCATTTCGGCATAAAATTAAAAATAATTGTCATGTTTTGCGTGTGTTTGATGGTCACATGGTGACACTTCACAGCGGGTCTGCTAGAAAAAATTAGCCAGTGGCGGGTTTTTTCTTTTTTCGGTTCTTTGTTTTTTTCGGTTTTCATGCGCAATTTCTACAAATGCGTGGCTCTTTTTTTCGTGTTGGCTCATTGCGTTCTGAAGCAATTATTTTTATTTCTGGTTTGATTTTCGTAATTTCTCTTTTCTCGTCATTTGTCATTTTTCGTTTCGTGTAATCAGAAATCATGGACGTGCGCTCTCACAGATTTTTTTGGTTAAAATTTTCAAATACATATGGTTGTGTCTGTAAAATTAGTGGGAAAATAAAAAATGTGCAAATTCATCGAATTTTAATCAGTGTCTTCGTCTAGCATCTGTTTGGTTAGAGCTGAGCTGCAATTCTCGGCAAACGCCACGCCCACAAAAAAATCAGTGGCCAAACGTGAGAAATTAGCCATAAGGGCTCACATCTGTTCAGTTTTGCCATTTCATGCACATGATATCATCCATGGAATGATTTTTCCAAACATCAAGATTTCAATGAAAGTGGTTATTATGTACTTTTGCCTTCTCCACAGCAGTTCGAGACATGTTTCTCAATATTAAGTGTTTATCTAAAATCATAACAACTACGAAGTATCATGGTGCAACTTGTAACTCGTTCAATGGAACTGATTCGATAGCATTGTGTGGTAGTGCCGAGAGGTTAGTCGTTGGCAATAAATTTTACGTCGTTAAACTGAGCACCCCATCGTGTCTGTCGTCTAGTGCACTGTGCATGTGCGTGTGTGTTTGTTCAATCTTTTAATACTTTACAAACACGCAATTCTTAACTTTCGCAGACATGGAAGGTTATGTGTCTGCAAATTACACACTACTTCAGTTTATATGGCTAAAGTGAAAGTTGAAAATATATACATGTGAACAAACACGGTAAAAGTTATGTGCTATTTATTGCTAATGACCTGACTTCACACCATCGCTGCTGAAAACTGCTAATAATGCGAAAATTAGTGCGTGCGACGCTGATTCTCACCGTGGCCAAGCTTTAGTTCATAACCATTTCATTGTATTCTAAGTTTGTCCATGTACCACCCTTGATTATAAGCACGCACAAAGTTACCTCTCTGTTTAGACAGAAAATTTCTTTTGCGCTTCCTCTTTTTCTTCATGGTTGTATGTTCGTAACTTTGCTGCTATTGGCGTTTTATTACAACAACCGGTTTGTAGGCATGAATCAGAACACTGAATTTGCATTCAGCTAAAAGCTTCGTGAGCTCTGCGCGGTGCACAGATTTGACAGACAAAACATAATATCACGTTATTCGCGCAAAGTGAAAAACACTACAGGGTGCGCGGAAACTATCGCGGATTATCCGCTTGGAAATCCGCGACACTCCCCGCTTGAGAAAAGAAACTTTTTCAACAGAATCAAAACAAATTTGTAACTACATTGTATGGCAAAGTTCCGGGCGGGTTTGTTCGTTTTTTGAGTGTCTGACTTCATGTTGAGTTTTGTTCAGTTTTATTTGTGATCGCTACATCATTTACTGTCGAACGCCCACCATGTCCTTCGCTGTTGCCTTCGTTGCTGCCGAGTGCTCTGTGCCTGGCTGAAGAACTGCGTTGCTGCCTAGTGCGCTGTGACTGGCTGAACTTCATTGCTGCCGAGTGCATCATGACTGGCTGAAGGGCGTTGAGCGAGATGAATGCGGTGGGTGCCACCACTGATGCTGACCAGAGTGGCGTGTTGCTCATGATTGGTGTGCCTGCGACGTGCAGGTTTGATGCTGAGATTATCGACGATCGAACGACCCGTTCCCTCTGAGGCGTTTCAGTGCGGTCGTATTCGAGAATTATTGAAATCGGTTTGAATTTTACACCGAGGCGGATTTCTAGGCCCGACTCGGCCTGATTGCCGAATTGGTGTGACGTAGCGAGGAAAGTCCTCACAGCGACGAATTTGCTAACAGTTGAGACAGCGGTCGCATTTTTGACGTGCGACAATTTGTGCGACAGTGGCCAACCCATTCAACCCGGCCGCTGTGGCGGTGTGGAATTGGCCCAGCGCCTCGTTCTTTTAGTACGTTAAACGAGACCTGATCGTACTGCAATTATTGCATGGTCCGAAACTGTCGATTTATTTCTCTGCTACGAGACTGCTTCTGCTGCTCAGTCGTGTAGCCAAATTCGGATGCCAATCAAACAAGTTGCCACTTTTTATGAATGGGAACCACCTCCCGAAAACTGGATATTTCTTTTAATGGATTGATGTGCATTTGAATTTATCGTTTAATAAGCATTTGACTACGAATTCAAGCATTAACAAAGCATTCACGTTTTTCAGTATTCGTAAAACACGTATTTGACTAATTTCGCATTCGTCAAAACTCCCGCAGGGGATGCCAGATGTTTAGACAGAAAATTTCTTTTGCGCTTCCTCTTTTTCTTCATGGTTGTATGTTCGTAACTTTGCTGCTATTGGCGTTTTATTACAACAACCGGTTTGTAGGCATGAATCAGAACACTGAATTTGCATTCAGCTAAAAGCTTCGTGAGCTCTGCGCGGTGCACAGATTTGACAGACAAAACATAATATCACGTTATTCGCGCAAAGTGAAAAACACTACAGGGTGCGCGGAAACTATCGCGGATTATCCGCTTGGAAATCCGCGACACTCTCGTGCCCAACATGCGACAGCTCGGTTCATTTGGCACATTTGCGACAAGCCTTGCTGAATTTATCCGGAATTACATGTATAGTTAGTTACCCATGTTGAAGTTTTACCAGTAGTAGGCTTTATCTAAAGCATCTTTGTTTAAACGTGCCACTGCCACTTTTACAGAAATATTCAGAGCAAGCGAAACATTGATTCACAGCAAGAAAATTATGTGTCGGGTTTTGTTGAAATCAAACACCGATTGGTGGCTAAGTTATATTTTCTCGCAGCTCCGATCCCGTTCTTTCTTCATTCGCGAGCTCTGTATTTTGCAAAATAGTGACAGGTTTAAACAGACATTTTGTACAAGTACTTTTAAAAAACTTTTCATGCTTTGTTTTTGGGTCCACTCCAGTTGTTCATTTGTCAATTCTGGAGTTTTATTAATTTTGTCGAATTAATAAACTCGACACAAGAACTGATCACCGCAGGGAACCTACATTGTAGTTCCATAAAGTTGTATGAATAAAAATCTGTGTACATTCAATAACATTAATAGAAACGCCTGAAAATTTTTCGACTGTACACACAGTTTTAATTTACAACGGGACCTGTTCAAAATTTCAATCATCTATGTTCAATGAAAGACCAATAATGTTTGGTTTGAATTATTGCTTGTAATTATCGATGTAGTTTCAATAAATCCGTTTTTGTTAACCGCGGTGCGCAGAGAAATCTGTTCGATTTTTTTATTATTTCATAAATTCAACCCTGGGTTACACGGTTTAAGAATATCTGCATATCCTTTGCATTTGCGCAGTTGATTTTGCGCAAAAATGGGAACGGACTTAACAAAATCTTGTGTCGTACACTTTATGGCAATTACTATAAATTCAAGTTGGCAGGTCTGAAAGAATAGGACTAAAAAAGTACGTTTATGTTCCTGTTCCCACTGGTCCCGTACTCCAAAATCTAATACTTTTTTTATCCATCCGTGCATGTTTGCTGTAAAAAAGTATTAGATTTTGATTGGTTTTGTGCACAATTGATCTAACAGCTGTGTTGTGTTGGCTTCCTTTTTGTACTTTCTTTCTAAATTGTGCCTACTACTGCGTTGTCTTTGTTTGGAAGCTTTGTTTTTTTTCAGTAACACAGTATTATACAAGAATTTGATTATTCAACATGCAAAAAGCTTCCATTCACGCCACCTGTTCGTGTGATTCGGACTGACAAAAAATTGTGACCTTAAAGGCTTTGTTTGGAGTTCTGTAAAACAATATATTACTGAGCTGGATCACAATGTACCGCAAAGGAATTGTGGCTAAAAACTGATTTTAAAGCATTTCAGTATTTTTTTGCAGTTGAATCAGTCACCAGTTCATGCGCACAAGAACACAAAATCATCTTGTTTTGTTGTGGTAACGGGGAGCAGGTGAGGTCACTAATGTTCCATTTCCGACATTTTGTCAATATTGTCGAACACACTGAGCACTATTCAAATAAATATCGAATCATAATCCACCCTATGGGAATATCATCTTGGTTGAAGCACAAATTTACGATTGTAATTTTCATTTCTGTTTGTTTTTACGGGACCTTTGGGGTATCAAATTGAATACTATTCGTTGATACACATCACATTTTATACCTGCATTGTTTTGTAAATAATCACCGAAAATGTGTCGTCGCTGACATTTCTGACGCTAACGGGGAAGCGGGAACCTAAAATTCCCGCATAATTTTTAGCCTTGTAAATTGTGAGCATGAAATACAGATGATTGCAATAAAACTGATTTGACCTCAGTAAACCGCTGCTTAACTCTCCAGCTTAAAGGCTCAATCAACGCTATAAAAACCTCAATAAACATAAATATTGACACAATTTTCGCATTAGCCCGGAATTAATCGAACCATTTCATCTGATTGCATCTCTCTTAGTGGGTCCCTAAAGGCCACAGCAGGTGCCTTCAGCCTTGGAATACCTTGGACCATCCATAGAGGGCCCAAAAGAAGCATTGCCATAATCCAAAAAAATCAAGTGTAAGTCAAAATCAGCTGAATGAAGGACCTTTGAAAACAAAGGCATTGAAGGGTTCAATCAATACGTGAGCTTCCGTTTTTTGTCTGGAAAAATTCTCAGTGCATATTCGAGGCTAGTGGATAGCAGCAGATGTTGCATATTGGCTCTATAAAAGGATACTTGACTAAAATAAGTACTTGATCGGGCGTGTATATCACAACACTGCAGTGGCTGCTGAAATTTGTGCTACTTTCTTGTGCGATGAGCTCTTCAATTGAAAATTGAGTTTCGCGTGTTTTATTGCGCGTTTTAACACACCCTCTATGCTCTAATCAGTAGAAAGATGTGTAACTGAGTTAGATCTACTTTCGTTTATTTATTTCATTCCGTGGCGAGAAAAGTGGGTGGTTGGTGTGTTATACATTGAGAGAAATTAACCCGAAATATGAAATTTGAGCCCGAGGTCAACAGGAGGACTACTCCGCGGGGTGAGCATGGCAGAAATGGATAGGTTGTATAGTTTGGAGGTTCATCTTTTCCTCTTTGGTTTCAGCAACAGAAGCCCCAAGAAAAGAAAAAACGACATAAATAATAGGCACAAACGGAGGTGTTACACGGACATTTGTCAGATAAATACAGTTTTTCGGACTAAACGGCGCCTCGATCATGCTGTGCACCAGGAATGAGACACATTGCTTTTCAAGTCCGTCGTCTTTTGTTTCGCTCATGAAATACGAGAGAACAATAGCGAGTAGCTTAGCTTTGGGTTATGAAGATTGGAAATATGCATCTTTTTTGTTTTTTGCATCACACCTGCGCCTACCACTGTGTTGTGTAACACGCGTTTCACGCTGAGGATAATAATCGTTCTTTCTTGTATTGCCCATCTTTTCAGGAGCACATAGTGTCCTGAACGTTTTTCACCTCGTTTCACATATTCCAGTGCATGATTGTTGAAAAAACGCGTTTTGCTACGTTGTTCTGTTCGTCGCTCTTCCATAACATTTATTATCATTCTTTTTGTAAACAAACCGGTGTAAAATAGTGTGCATGTGAACTTTTGAAGCGCATGTTTTCTTGGACACATAAAAATAGGCGTGCATACTTCGATGAATAAATAACACAACATCGTTATTGTCTGTTTCGCATCACTCATTCGGAGGTTCCACTGGCAGTTTTATTGGCCAAAATTAGAGCTGATAAATATGGTGTCTCGTTTGTTTTTGGGTGCATGTGAACCGAAAGTTGTTCTCCTATCACTTACTGCAGGAACCAGAAAAACTGCATGAACCAAAAAAACCTGTCGCCTTAATATACTGCATTTTTGAGGGAGCTTAGTAAAACATTACTAATTGCATATCTCAAAGGTTTCATAAGAGATAATAATAATTTCGTCAGGTCGATCATAAAAAACCACTTTCCTTGTCGTAAACCCTGACCTGGACCATAAAAGCGGAGTCACTTTTTAAAGCTTCACCTTACTCGTATGTCCACATGACCTTCGTGTGCTACGTAAAATTCAAATTTTGAAAAAAATAGAAATTAAAAAAATTGTTTTCGACTTCACCAAAGATGTCACCAGAACCACAACAATATAGCAGTGGATCACCCACAACGATGTCATGAACATGATCCCAACAAAAAGTTCAGCAGCAACAAACAAACAAACAACCAGTTTGTTTCCATCTGCGGTTTATGCGAGCGAGTTTTATTGTGCCCTGAAATTACAATAATAACTTACCCATACAATATGATTTGCCTCTCTCCTCTGAAAGTGCACCCAGCGGCAAAAAAACCGTTATTTTACATAGGTTGTAAATTTTGTAGGTTTTATGATATCCCTGTGGTAAAAACTGCATAACGTTGTTTGTGTCGCTCTATCACATCAGGTAATCTAACGTTTGTTGTCATAAGTTTATTTTTCACTTTCGGGTGTTGGTCCGGTTTTCAGCTGCCGGTGCACTTTCTGGAATTTTTTGAGATTTTCTCATGCGATTGAGATGTTCATGAGTAAACCGATGAAATCTGCTTTACCAGGCCAGGCATTTTATCTGTTCTTGCTGATCTTTGTTGCGTCGTTATAATTTTGTTTTCTCGAACTGATTGAGATCAAAGGTAGCAGGCCATGAATAACTCAATTTAGATTATCCTCAAGAGATTTTCATGTTTATGTCGTCGATCTGAGAGGTAGATGTGAGTTACTATACATCATGCATGTTTTTTGGAAACCGCTATGCTCATCTCAATTTCCAAGCGGTTTATGCACCGGTATAGAGCGGCGGCCTGTTGGTTTTCATCCTGAAACTGAAGCTACCTTGTGGGATTTCGATTCACAAATCGGCTTTTTTCATTTTTATCTTCTAAACTTTGCGCCAACATATTTTTGAGATATTGTTTCTCTTTGGTCCTTATGAATATCACGGATCGGCACGAAAGAAATGCATTAATCTCCGGAGGGAAAAATAAACCACTGAGCTACTTTTTCCCGCAGTTTATCTTCTCTCTAACTCTTCTCTATCAGCTATTATGTTGCTCTGCTCATGGCGTGCGGCTTTTTCATTAGTTGTAACGGTTTTTTGCATTTATTTGGTGATTTATTTCTATTTATTCGTGCGTGTGTGTGGTTTTTCTGCAATTACATTGTATGTGTCCTGTTTTCCCGCCGGTTAGTAATATAAACTATCGTTTTCATACCCACACAGTGTGCCTGCCATCGCGCTAGTTTGTGAAACGGATTTTTTGTAGTTCTGCAAAACCCGCGTCCGTCTGAGTGTAGGCGTATTTTTATAGATGCAAATTCACGCGCACTCGTTATCTCTACGTTTCGTTACATCGTTTACAAAACTTCCATGTTTTATGAGATTTTCACTGCGCTGCAGACCACACAAGAGTGAACGAAAAAAACGGGCGCTTAAATAACACCATTCACAAGGTTTGTTGATTAAAAACGTTTACACCATACTTTCACTGGAATTTCAGGCATTCACCAGACGCCTAAAAATACCATCATCACGAAATGCACCTCCTCTGGACACTGCTCGTATTGCTGACGGCTCACTGGACGCACGCATTCTGCCCGCGCGGCTGCCGTTGCGTCGGCGACGACGGCGACCACCCAGCAGCAGACTGCAGCGGCGCCGCACTGCCGGCGTTTCCAATGTTCCTGAATCCACGCCTGAGATCGCTGACGCTACGCGACAACCGTCTGTCGGCCGTCACACTCGACGAGCTGTCGTTCTACGCTGAACTCGAACACCTCGACCTCGCCAACAACCGCATTCTGCGCATCGAGCGCGGCGCTTTCTACCGCCTGGCGAAGTTGCGCCGACTGAACCTCAGCGGCAATCTGCTGCGATCGCTCGAACTCGACACGTTCAGTGGACTGGGCGCCCTGCGCACGTTGGACATCAGCGCGAACGCGATCGCACGACTGCCGACGTCGGTGTTCGTTGATCTGAGGCGATTGCAGGTGTTGAACGTGTCGCTGAACGACATCGCCGACGTGTCGCCCGGCGCGCTTACTGGACTGGACGGGCTGCACCGGCTGTACATGAACAATAACAAGGTTCGCATTTCCGGTCGTTTCGTTTCTTTGGTCGGCCAATTGCCAATTGGTCGGTTTTTTCGTCTCAGAATTTCATGCTTTGGGTCTCCGAATTTCATGCTGTTCATAAGTTTTATCGGAGTTTCCTGCTTTTCGCGAAAAAAAATATATGGATGGATGGAATTGCGCTTTTTGAGAAAATTTTTGTTTGACTGTGCCATTAATACACTGCGGCGAATTAGTAAGCACCCGGAGCCAGAATCAAACTACAAATTGCATTTTGTGCATCCCGCGGCATTTGAGGCTAATAACATGCTGATTGGCTGGATCGTCCTGCTTAATGCTTGAAACAATCAGTGAAATCCAATTCAAAAGCGGTCAAGCAACTGATTACGTTTCATTTGTCGTACATAAATTCGAGCTGCAACTTTTAAACAAAACCGCATCCGAATCACCAATTTCAGCTGACCTCACTGCCGCACATTGCGTTGCACGCGCCAACGCAGTTGCACACCGTTGACTTCAGCCACAACCGGTTGATTCGCGTCGACAATGAATCGTTCGTCTCGCTGCACCATCTGCACGAGATGGACTTGTCGCACAACGAACTGGAATGGGTTGAATACAACGGATTCGTCGGGCTGCAGAGTTTGCGTCGGTTGAGTCTGCGCGCGAACCGGTTGTACAGGTATAATGTGCTGTTTTCTTTGTCGTCACGGTACGACTAACCAACCGCTTATTTTTTTACAATTTTTTTTAGAAACATCGCTCATTTTTTTGCTTGTCGCTGTTGATGTTTTTGTTTTGCGTGATAATAATTTGTTCGTTTCCAGAGTGCCCACCGTTGGCCTCCGCGTGTTGACCGAACTGGACACGTTGGACTTGAGCCAGAATCCGCTGGACGAATTGGCGACCAGTTCGTTCGAGGGGCTCGCGAGACTGACGCGACTCGTCGTCACGCACTGCGTTTCACTGCGCACCGTTCAGTTGAACGCGTTTTCTGGTGAGTTTTTGTTTGTCTGAAATTTCACAGCTTGTTTCGTATGAAATACAAAAGTCGTAAAGGGCTGCGCTCGGGTCGTGTATTTCGAACTTTACTTGAAACCCAAACTCTGCACTCTGCAGGCCTGTACAGCTTGGACACGCTGGTGCTGTCGGACAACATCCAACTGGGCCACATCGACGAGCGTGCCTTTGAACGGCCGAGTGTCGTGCGTCATCTCGTGCTCGCCAACAACAATCTACAGCAGCTGCCCGACGGTCTGCTCAGTTGGTCGCAGCTCGAGACACTCGACATCAGCGCGAATCCGTGGCGCTGCGACTGTGCGCTCGCGTGGATGCACCAGAAACTGTCGACACACTTGGCCGCACAACCGGGCGTCGCGAAGGTCCGCTTCACTGAGTCGGAAGTTTCGAACGTTCAATTTTAAAATGTGAAGGGGCATGCAGTAGTATTTAGTGACACGAAACATAGCAACGAGTCACTGAATACTGCTTCATGAATGGTGCCAGAGGTTAGGTTGAAAAGTTTTCAAAAAAGTGCCACTCGAAATCGATGAACATATGACTTCAGCAATCTTCTTGAGGACGCAGACGCGATAAATCACCATGTGAATCACCGTACTTCTCAATGTTTCCCTGTTGCAGGCGGAATGCGCCATGCCGGAGCACCTTCGCTCGTTCGCAGTGTTGTCCGTCTCTCCGTCCGAACTGGCCGAGTGTGCGGGTCACCCGGCCGACCTGTCGACCTACGTGCACCTCGGCTTGTTCGCACTGACCCTGCTCGCGTTGACCATCCTCGTCGTCATCATCCTCCGTTGCCACGAACGCCTCTGCTGCTGCTGCTGCTGCGGCTGTGCGAACGCGAAACAGTCGAAAGTCGACCACTACAACGCCAGCAACGACGGCAGCAACAACTCGTCGACCGACTACTGCTTCGACGCCGGTCGACTCAGTTCGATCGATCACTTGTACACTCGATCGGACTTGAGTGCAATCGTGGTCGCCGGAAAAGCCGGAGCGACAATGGGCACGAAGACGAACTTTGACGCGACGAAACACTATTACCAGCAGCAGCAGCTACAGAAGACGCCGCTGCAGTTGTACGCAAACTTTTCGCCGCTTCACCAGAACGTCTACACGACGGCGAGCACGCTGCCGGCTGGCGACAACAACAATGCGACCGAGGACTTGTACTATTTGCACCCGAACAGCAGCTACATTGCAGCGCAGCAGCAGCACAATGCAACGCGTCTGCTCACGAATCAGCATCTGCTGATTGCGACCAACCATCATCATCCACCACAACAACCGCAACGACCGACGAGCAATCAGTCGTCGACGGCGTCCACGAACAACGGCGGCACAGCGAACAGTTCCGGTGGAAGCGGCATCATCGACGTCTACTGCAGCATCGGCGATGCAGACTCGCCGCGATCACTCCGATCAACCACCACGGCTGATGAGACGGCAGCGCTGCTACATCACTCCTCATCAGCAGCCACTTCGTCCAGACACGGTCAGTGCGCGGCGAACCTACGCCGGAACACCGGCGACTTCCGGGTCATCGCGGACGGGCCGGTGCCGATCACGGAGCTATGATCGAATGGCGGTGTGTGCGTTTAGTTGCACGAATCTGTTGTCGTTATTCATTCGTTTGTGACAGTCGTTTTTGATATTGGAAATGTTTCTGGAAAACAGCCCATGTGTTTTTTTTGAACTGCACAACCGAGTCTTGAGATTGTTCCATGAGGAAAAGTTGACACAACTGATTTGAATAGAAGTTTTGTACTGTTTTGTTTGTTTGTTGTAGAAATCGTTCGTTTCAGTTACTCATTCTTGTTCGCTGTGATACTACTAGAAACCGTTTCAGATATTACCACGTCACACGTTCGCAACTTTTCAACAATTTTGTGACAAACTTTTTAAAAATGTTGCAATTATTTTCAAACGTATCCCACAAGCATTTGTTTCTGGTGTCCTTTCTGCAACAATTCGAACCCATCCTTTTTGCGACGTCTCTTGCCGACATTCTACTGCGGAAAGTTCTGTAACGTGATTGTTTTGACAGAAGTGAATAATGTTGCTTTATCATGCAGATTCGAAACCTGCCAGTTCTACAAAAACTGTTCCGTTCTGTATTGGTGCTGTTTTTTTTGTTTGAGATGCAACATTTTCGATAATGACTTTTTCCTGATGTTTTGTGCAATTATGTGAATAAAAATCCCTTCAATTCGATTCCACATTTGAAAGCGTCCGCGAAAAAAGCATCCAGTAACCACCAGGTTTTGTTGCTAGAACCATTTCTCCACTAGCTTTTTGCAGAGTGATAAAAAAACTTCCCAAAATTTATCCGCTACTTAAGACTCGCTTTTTGAGAATACCGTCCCACCCCTCCCACCTCTAGGCACTAGAATGCAAAGTTTCTCCAATTTAAATGAATCATACACCATTCTGACCGTCTTGACGCGCTGATTCCGAAAATCACATTTGTTTTTTGGTTCGAAGTCATTTAGGGCCCAAAAATAGCCAAAAACCGTTTTTTCGGGGCCCTTTCAAAAAATAGTGTTTTTTAAGCTTTTTAATGAAGCTACGACAAAAATAAAAAAAACATTCGATTCGTCTTGATCTGCTGAACATTTTCTACTAATATACTATGCCCTAAAAATGCGGTCTAAAGGGCTATTTTAAAAAAAACTGGTTTTGGTCCCAGTATTTCACGTTTTTTGGTCCTTTAGAACCGTTTTCGGGGCATGGTATAGGGGTGCACCAAAAAGCTTTCCGAAAGAGCTAGCTTTGTGCAAAGTTTCATTTAAAAAAAGGCGCCCCATGTAACTAAAAAATATTTTACTTTTGGTACCCGGATCGCGATTATGGTCAGCACGAAACCGACATGCCCCTGAACATGTACCTGCTGCTGTGACCAGGCGTACTGCCAGACAGAACAAACTAGTGCACCTAAAAGCTCACCGCACAAGCTTATTATGTTCTAGGAATTAGCTGATGAAACAATTATTCAGTGCCACAACAGCAAAGCAATTGTTGCTTTCGATGTGTCAATCTTTTTCTAAAAAACTGATAGTACTGCTAGTTTTCGGTTTTTTTTCAGTGACTCAGAATCGTTTTCGGGGCCTAGTATAGGGGTGCACTGAAAAGCATTCCGCAAGAGCTAGCTCAGTGTGAAATTTCATTTAAAAAAAGCGTCCCCCATGTAACTAAAAAGTATTTTACTGTTGGTACCCGGATCGCGATTATGGTCAGCACGAAACCGACATGCCCCTGAACATGTACCTGCTGCTGTGACCAGGCGTACTGCCAGACAGAACAAACTAGTGCACCTAAAAGCTCACCGCACAAGCTTATTATGTTCTAGGAATTAGCTGATGAAACAATTATTCAGTGCCACAACAGCAAAGCAATTGTTGCTTTCGATGTGTCAATCTTTTTCTAAAAAACTGATAGTACTGCTAGTTTTCGGTTTTTTTTCAGTGACTCAGAATCGTTTTCGGGGCCTAGTATAGGGGTGCACTGAAAAGCATTCCGCAAGAGCTAGCTCAGTGTGAAATTTCATTTAAAAAAAGGCGCCCCATGTAACTAAAAAATATTTTACTTTTGGTACCCGGATCGCGATTATGGTCAGCACGAAACCGACATGCCCCTGAACATGTACCTGCTGCTGTGACCAGGCGTACTGCCAGACAGAACAAACTAGTGCACCTAAAAGCTCACCGCACAAGCTTATTATGTTCTAGGAATTAGCTGATGAAACAATTATTCAGTGCCACAACAGCAAAGCAATTGTTGCTTTCGATGTGTCAATCTTTTTCTAAAAAACTGATAGTACTGCTAGTTTTCGGTTTTTTTCAGTGACTCAGAATCGTTTTCGGGGCCTAGTATAGGGGTGCACTGAAAAGCATTCCGCAAGAGCTAGCTCAGTGTGAAATTTCATTTAAAAAAAGCGTCCCCCATGTAACTAAAAAGTATTTTACTGTTGGTACCCGGATCGCGATTATGGTCAGCACGAAACCGACATGCCCCTGAACATGTACCTGCTGCTGTGACCAGGCGCACTGCCAGACAGAACAAACTAGCGCATCTAAAAGCTCACCGCACAAGCTTATTATGTTCTAGGAATTAGCTGATGAAACAATTATTCAGTGCCACAACAGCGAAGCAATTGTTGCTTTCGATTTGTATAGCACCGGCAGTTCACATGTTCACCGTGTGTGCAAGCAACCGCGTGTGTCAGATGTGTGGCCAACGATTCTCGCCTGGAAATTTGGAACTTCTGCCTTGCTGCTTTCACTGATACTATCACAGTATGCTCAAAAATTGTTCTAAATCCAGAAAATTCAACAAGCAACACTGTATCAGTTTTGATACAAAGGCCCGATTTCCAAGGCAACAAATTGCCAGCTAATGTAAAAATGGTTTTGAAAAATGAAATGCACACAATGAATTTGAACAGTAGCTAATCTTGCGTGCTTTATATTTTTTGTTTAACAAGCAGCTTGCAGCGTTCCCCCCGGCGGGTCACATTCAATTATTGATGTATCTAGATGATACCATAGGTACTTGTACAAAGAACGCAATGCAGTTTCAGAATGTATGTGGCCGACCAATTGAAAAAGCAAACTTGGCACGATAACAGCTTTTTCGGAGGGCTTCCAGCAGAACCCCATATTGTATCCCGAAAACGGTTTTCAAATAACAGAAAAAAATCGAAAACTGCATGACAGTATTATCAGTTTTCTGGGACAAACTCACATGCGAAAGCAACGATATTGCTCTGGTTTTGTGCAACTGAATAGTGGTTTAATCAGCCGATTATTAGAACATTATTAACTGGTCTCATGGGCTTTTAGATACATTAGTTTGTTCTGTCTGGCAGTACGCCTGGTCACAGCAGCAGGTACATGTTCAGGAGCATGTCGGTTTCGTGCTGACCATAATCGCGATCCGGGTACCAACAGTAAAATACTTTTTAGTTACATGGGGGACGCTTTTTTAAATGAAATTTCACACTGAGCTAGCTCTTGCGGAATGCTTTTCAGTGCACCCCCATACTAGGCCCCGAAAACGGTTCTGAGTCACTGAAAAAAACCGAAAACTAGCAGTACTATTAGTTTTTTAGAAAAAGATTGACACATCGAAAGCAACAATTGCTTTGCTGTTGTGGCACTGAATAATTGTTTCATCAGCTAATTCTTAGAACATAATAAGCTTGTGCGTTGAGCTTTTAGGTGCACTAGTTTGTTCTGTCTGGCAGTGCGCCTGGTCACAGCAGCAGGTACATGTTCAGGGGCATGTCGGTTTCGTGCTGACCATAATCGCGATCCGTGTACCAAAAGTAAAATACTCTTTAGTTACATGGGGTGACTTTTTTTAAATGAAACTTTGCACAAAGCTAGCTCTTTCGGAAAGCTTTTTGGTGCACCCCTATACCATGCCCCGAAAACGGTTCTAAAGGACCAAGAAACGTGAAATACTGGAACCAAAACCAGTTTTTTTAAAAAAATAATAGAAAATGTTTGGCAGATCAAGACGAATCGAATGGTTTTTTTATTTTTGTCGTAGCTTCATTAAAAAGCTTAAAAAACACTATTTTTTGAAAGGGCCCCGAAAAAACGGTTTTTGGCCATTTTTGGGCCCTAAATGACCTCGAATCAAAAAAACAAATGTGATTTTCGGAATCAGCGCGTCAAGGCGGTGAGAATGGTGTATGATTTAGTTTGATTCGAGAAACTTTGCATTCTAGTGCCTAGAGGGGGTTGCTATTCTGAAAAATCGGGTCTTAAAACTGTCCTATTGGCAAACAGGTGACGTTTGATAAAAAAACAGGTGACGACAAACAAAGATCAAAGCTTTAAAGAATTGAGGCTAATAACCAACACATCACTCGCGTGAACGAAACATTCGTTGAATGCAAACGTGAACCAATCAGCTTATTCAGTTGCGATGCAACGCGACCAATCAGCGACTGGCTATCTTCGTTTTTGTACCAGGTGCCCTGTGTTTGTGAAAGATCCAACGTCTTTTACCGCAAAGCTAATAGGTGTCGGATTCTCGGACAACAATGCATGTGAATAACTTGGCAGCTCCTAAGGGCATTCATGAAACAGTATTTAGTGACCACGTAGCTAAGTTTTAACACAGCTATGCGTCACTAAGTTCATGAATGCCGCTTTAGCGTTTCCGTGTGATGTGCGCCAAGTGCTAGCGTACAATAGCACAACACCAAGGTTCCTTGATTTGCCGGTTGTTACCGTCGCTAACCGCGTTTTCGCAGATTTCGACTGAACCTCGTGTGAAATGACACAGGATGAAAACAATTTTCCAAGTAACTTTCTTTGAGAACGATTCTTCTAACATTCCAGCGTTCAAAAATGCAAAGTCAACATATGATAATTGTTTCATTGGCCATTTTTGTTTTATCGATTTTTGCTTGATCCGTGTCAAAGGCACCTCGAACACTGTTTGTCGGCAAAACAAAACTGCGAGTGGGAAGTGGTTTTCAAAAGAAAAAAAATGACAGAGCACAAGGTGTGATTGTCAAGTCACACAGAAGGACACGAAAAGACCAATAAGAAGCATAAAGTAACAAAAACGCTGTTCTCATTGACCGGTATTTGGTGGAAGATAACTCTTCCAAAAGTGAAATGTCACCGAATCACTTCCTCCTTGTTGTCTTTCGTTCGTCGTATCACCCGCAAAAAATACTCTGGCGGAATTCGGCCCTCCTCGTTGCCCGGCGACAGTATGACGTTGTTGGTGGATCGGAAAAATTGGAGACCAGCGCTGAGCGCTTTCTGAACGTCCACGTAGATCAACAGCGTGCATCGCGCGCGCATGCCTGCAGAACGAATACAACACCCGGTATTTGGAATTTTTTCAAGATAAACCAAATATCACATTTTCGATGATGAACCGACTCACGTTCACTCGGCTGATGAAATGTGTACCGGCGACTGTTTAGCTTCTGTTTTGGATTTCTTAGAAAGTCTTTCTACGGCTGTTTAGCATATGCTCAATTCTCTGATTTGGTTAAACAAACGTCATCACAGAAAACGATGCAACCCCTGAATAAACCGAAATATTTTGCACCTGTGAAAAGAACCAGCTTGCACGCTCACGTACTACAAATTCCAACTCAACTTGACAAAATGTGAAAAGTTCAACGGTTTGTTCGACCTCCGACGCGACTGATAAAAAGAGAAAAAAATGGCGCTGCTTTGTGTAAACTACACTCAGACATCATCGCAGACCAACCCGAGATGACGCCGCTGTCGCCGGGCAGTCCGGCAGCCATGTGTATGTGTTGGCGGTTCATCCGCGACAGACCGCTTTGCGCAATGGACGGCCAATTCTGCCAGCTGCTGCCGTGGATCGCCAGTGGACATTCGTCGGTCGACGTGATTCTTCGGAGCTCTGCGTCACAATGCAGCTTGTGCACATTTGTAACAGTCACTCAACCAGCTGCTTCCTTGAACACTCAAACACACTGCTGCGGAGTTCTGCACAACCAAACTGTTGCCGAGGTAATAAGATGACGATGAAAGTGTGCCGTGATATAGCGATCGTCAACAAACTAATGGCAGGTATTCTTTGTTTGATCGTTAGGGATTATGGAGATCGACGGAAGTGAGAAAAAAGGTGATAATATTTCTCTCCCTTAACAAACAAGAGATGTCGGACATAGGGATGGAAAAAACCGGTTTTTTATATTTTGTGAAAAGAAACCGGTTTGTTTTCAGTTTTAAAACAGGACTTTTATCTCGAAAATGGGTTTCCAGCTTCAGAATATTGCTCTGGATTTTGTCAAGCACACAATTGAGCAAGAAAAGCTGGCTAAAGCGCCATTCATGAAGCGCTGAAGCGAGCTGAATATGTGGCGCGTCACTTCGCTGCACATTCACGAAGCAAAAAAAAACAGTGCGCTTCAGCGCGCTTCAATTTTGGAACATACGCACATTCATACGCCTTATAACCTGTTCTTGTCGGTTTTGTGAACAATCATCAACGGTGTTCCAGTCAACAACAGGCATCAGAACTCAATAACCCAATTGAATGGTGGATTCAACGACAAAAACTTCAGATTTGTTTCGACGACTGAAAATTCAGATTTTTTGTTGGTAAAAAACCGGTTTTTTATTTTTGGGGTGAAAAGAAACCGGTTTCTTTTTCGCGCCATCCTTAGTCGGACAACTACGGATGGAAAAGGCGTTTTTTTGCGTTTTTTTGTGAAAAGCAGCCGGTTTTTATGGTTTTAAAACCGCTTTCAGGACTTTTTTGAAAATGGCTTTCCAGCTTCAGAATATTGCTGGATTTTGCCAAACACACTATTGAGCAAGAAAAGCTGGATAAAACCTGTTTTGTGAACAATAATCAAAAGCGTTGCTTTTTCCGCACAATTGAGTGGCTTGGATTTGTTTCGACGACTGAAAATTCAAATTTTATATTGGTAAAAAGTTTTTTTTTTATTTTGGCGTCAAAACTTTTCGGATCCTATCCCTCCCTACGGACAATAACAATCAGAGATATCGGACTCGGGACAGCAACGTGTGCAGCAGATTGTGTCGATGTTGCAGCGAAAGATGCCGCTATCGGCGACCAACCGAGCTGTTGCACATCGACCGAATGCCCCTGGTTGGCACGAATCGCCAGTTGCCCTGTCGACGGATTTGTCCTCAGCGCAAATCGTTGTTTCTTATTCTGTCTAACCACATCAACAATTTCTTCTTCTGAGTACCTAAAGATGACCGTACCTGTTTTGGATTTGAAGAAACTCATTGTTGACAGTTGACACAAAAAATCCATAAAAACAAACACGAAAAAGCCACATTTTTAAGCATTTTGTTATACCGATGCATTTGGTCGAGTTTCAGAACGTCGCTGACAAGAACAAAACCTCCGTCATCCATTTTTACGCCCAGCTCGTCTCTTCCATGACGCAAAATCCACGACAGAGTTTTTGACAGTCTAATATTGCTGTCATTTTTGTTGTGATTGTGACTGTTGTTGTGGCTCGCAGCGGAACCAGCACCAGCGACAAAAGCAAAAGGCGGATCATTTCGATTTGCACTTGCTTCACTTTTGCTCGCTTGAAACAGGTGGACGTTGACGACGTTACTTTTACTTTGCGTCATTTTTATTTGACCTTTTTGTCATTAGCAGGGTTTCACTTTCATTTAACTTTTCAATTAATTTTTATAAATTTGTAGCAAAAAAGATTCAATACACATTTTATAAAGCTCACGAGGGTGACTCTGTTTTAACAATATCAACGAAACGACAAGAGCACACGACGACGACGGCAAGCGGTAGCGGACTGCACTGCAACAAAACATACCGTATGTATGTATCGTTCATAATTCGCGTTAAAACCCTGCGATATTGCCATCATCATGTCGTCATTGTCGTAAAAACCGCACCAGTGGATTGATGTTTCGCGGTTTTTACCGAACCGCTCGGGGGAACCAACTAACTAGGGTTGTTGGGTTAGTAAAAATCGAATTTTTAAAAAAGCGATTGAAAAACAAAAATGCCGATTTTTTTAATTCGAAAATTTGTCCTCCAATATGCTCTGAAAGAACTTTTGTTTGTTAAGTTTGTTTGGATCGAAGCGTCTCGTCGAGCTGAGTTCAGCTCAGTAGCGAAAGTGCGGGGGGTGGGGGGGGGGGTCCACCGTAGGGTTAGGGGCTTTGAAAAAAATTTTTTTTCGTTTTTTTTAAATTTGAATTTTTTTTTTCAAACTTTAAAAAAAAATTTGAAAAATTTTTCTTCTACTTTGCTCTGAAAATTCGATTTATGGCATAATTTTTTGAAAGTTCAAACCAAATTTTCTTCCCAACTTCTTTGTGTGCTTAGGTAAATGTCATTATTTGGTCATTTTGACCGACGTACTCTATGTTTTTCGATTTGGATGACTTCTAGAGTCAATTTTTAGCGTTGAAATGACTTAACTGAATTGAAATATCGTTTCAGAAATCGTTTTCTTGCAACTTAGAACATGTTTTTCAGTCGGTAGGCCATGAGATGAACATGATATCTTGTTGATTGGCGTATGTTATAGGTCTACAATGGAGTTGTGCGATATATTGTTAAACAATTGGAGCGGAGATGTTGGTTAATACCACATCACACGACCGTTTTTCAGACACCCGATAACATGGCCACATGTTAAAACTTGCGTGCTGAGCTAAACTAACGTGTTAAAGTTGCGTCTGTCAGTTGCCCGCAACGTGATCGCGAAATCATGGTACGTGTGTTCGATACGATGATTTGAAGAGTGGGCTCTCGCCATGTGGCAGATAGCATAGCTGGTTGAACCTGAAAGTAAGTGTCTTGGGGGGGGGGGCGACCGGGTCGACAGGGGTTGCCGACTTAGCTACAGCAAACAGGAATTTTTGAACACAGTCAAATTTTGGTAATTTTCTAAAGAGGAACAACTAAGAACGGTTCAATATTCAAGTACACGTCGAAAATTGTCCTGTTTTACTGTTGAAAATGCAACTTTCCCTCTATGAAATGAACATAATTTCAATAAAACACGATTTTCGCTCTTATACTTTTCCGGATCGGTCTGAAAATAGTCTAGATGAACTCAGCTCGACGAGACGCTTCGAACGAACCTAACTTGTAAAAAAAAATTTTTTAATTTTTTTTAATTTAAAAAAAAATCCGGATTTTTTTCCCCCTCCCTAACCCTAGTCGATTTGTATACATACTTAAACGTGATTTTTTTGATTTCTGATCAGAGGTTGCTTGCAATGAGTCGTTGTAGGTTCCTAATCCTAAACCTAATCCTAATCCTAAGCCAAGCCTTTTTGATAAGGTGAAAATGATCAATTTAGTTTTTGCATTTTTTTCTTTCCTGTGTTAAAGGGCAGGGGCCACCGCCACTGCACATGCACCTGTTTTAATAATGATGCATTACGACCCTAGTCCACCCCCCCTCAGCCGAAAATCCTGCCCGTGCACGGGCAGATACCCGTGTACCCCCCCCCCCCCTTTACCTCGACACGGGTACTCGACTCCCCCCCCCCCCACCCCCTCCGCGAGAAAACACGGGATCGCACCCCCCCTCACGGTGGTCAATCTCATCTCCATTTTTTCCAAAAATATCGTAATTTTTGCATTTTTCTTGACGTTTGTGTCTGTCTCTGCATAGATTTTGTTGTTTCTTCTGTCTGACCAAACAAGCAGCTTGTTTGCACAAAATATTCTGTATTTTACAAGAATTTCTGTGGCAACAATTTGGTATTACGCGTGCAATCCCGTGCACCCCCCCTCACGAAATTTTTCTGCCAGTGCACCCGTCCCCCCCTCAGGAAAATTTGCTGCCCGTGCACCCCCCCTAGGGTTAGGGGCTTTGAAAAAAAAATTTTTTTTATTTTTTTTTCGTTTTTTTTTTAATTTGGATTTTTTTTTTTCAAACTTTTCAAACTTGAAAAATTTTTCTTCTACTTTGCTCTGAAAATTCGATTTATGGCATAATTTTTTGAAAGTTCAAACCAAATTTTCTTCCCAACTTCTTTGTGTGCTCAGGTACATGTCATTATTTGGTCATTTTGACCGACGTACTCCATGTTTTTCGATTTGGATGACTTCTAGAGTCAATTTTTAGCGTTGAAATGACTTAACTGAATTGAAATATCGTTTCAGAAATCGTTTTCTTGCAACTTAGAACATGTTTTTTCAGTCGGTAGGCCATGAGATGAACATGATATCTTGTTGATTGGCGTACGTTATAGGTCTACAATGGAGTTGTGCGATATATTGTTAAACAATTGGAGCGGGGATGTTGGTTAATACCACATCACACGACCGTTTTTCAGATACCCGATAACATGGCCACATGTTAAAACTTGCGTGCTGAGCTTAACTAACGTGTCAAACTTGCGTCTGTCAGTTGCCCGCAACGTGATCGCGAAATCATGGTACGTGTTTTCGATACGATGATTTGAAGAGTGGGCTCTCGCCATGTGGCAGATAGCATAGCTGGTTGAACCTGAAAGTAAGTGTCTTGGGGGGGGGGCGACCGGGTCGACAGTAGGGTTGTTAAACAAAAATGAAAATTTTTTTTTTAAAGTGATTAAAAAAAAACAAAAATGCCGTTTTTTTTTTAAAATTCGAAAAATTTTCCTCTAATATGCTTTGAAAACCTCAATTTTGGCACAATTTTTCGAAAGTTCAACAAAAATTTTCTTTGATTATACCTCGTAAAACCTTTAGCAGTCGATTTTGGGCCGTTTTACCGACTGATTTTAGGCTTCGACAACATCTGCGATGAAGTTTTTGAGCGTCCCAAAGCTTAGCTTACCATTTCCGATGCAGATAAGGTGACGATTAGCCTCGCAGAGCGTCCGATTGTGCTCGCTGCACCGTTTGCAAGCGCTACGTTGTCTGGTTGCTGCTTCGTGTCGTGTCGTCGCGACACCATCAGAAGAATTGATCGAATTTCAAGGCGGTATGTTTGTCTTCACTTTAGCATTAGCTTAGCTGGGGACAATTAGTGACGTTTTGGAGGTCAAAACACAAGAAGAGGCATGGTGACGGTTTGGAAAAGGGGTAATTGAGGTCACCAAAACAAAATCTGCAAAGTTCCGCCATACGGGTGTCATTCGGGAGGCGCTTGCATATCATATGTGGTTCTTCGGACTCCCTGATTGATTCAGCACAACTTTGATTTTTGAAATTTTTTTTAAAAAAAAAAATTAAAAAAAAAAAATGACGATTTTTGTTTTTTTTTTAACAACCCTAGTCGACAGGGGTTGCCGACTTAGCTACAGCAAACAGGAATTTTTGAACACAGTCAAATTTTGGTAATTTTCTGAAGAGGAACAACTAAGAACGGTTCAATATTCAAGTACACGTCGAAAATTGTCCTGTTTTACTGTTGAAAATGCAACTTTCCCTCTATGAAATGGACATAATTTCAATAAAACACGATTTTCGCTCTTATAGTTTTCCGGATCGTTCTGAAAATAGTCTAGATGAACTCAGCTCGACGAGACGCTTCGAACAAACCTAACTTGTAAAAAAAATTTAAAAAAAATAATTTTTTTTTGTATTTAAAAAAAATCCGGATTTTTTTCCCTAACCCTACCCCCCCC
>JASANC010003999.1:0-67616 GCA_030248135.1 Theristus sp. LFF4_11
TTTACAATCTGACAAAAAAAGTTGTCTTTCTGCTTAGTAATTAATGCACGTTTTTTGGCTCGAAAAGGTTACAAAGACCTGATGAAATCCGAACAATATGTGAAACGCTTCTGTAAAGCCGTGAAAAAGCACCGACCATTTGGCACCGCCACGAACGGCGGTATACGCGCGTACATTCGCGCGAGCAGATGCGCTGGAAACATCGGCAGCGCACAGCCGAACAACGTTGACCCTGCGAGAAGAGGGTCTTTACGACATTCAGCGAAATTTTGTCGAAAGGAATTTCGTCGGATCGTGGAAATTTATGTACATGTAACTCATATGAATAATTTGAAAATCAGTCTCTGAAGATGAGCTGACCAACTCAGGTGACATGACAACCATCACATACGAAACAGCAGAGATTTCTAGAAATATAAATGAATTCAAGTGAATCTGGCCGAAAGTCGCTTTCTCAAAAAACAAGATGTAATTCCACACCTGTGGTGTAGGAAGCAGCTAACGCCGACGCGGACAGCAGCGGAGTGCTTGGCGCTAACAGACTTGAATTCAACGAAAACAACGACGAAGTTTGTTGTTGTTGTTGTTGTTGCTGTTGTTGTTCCACATTATTCGCTTCGCGGCGTAGTTTCTCTGAATCTGTTGCTGATCTCTTCGCGTCGCTTTTGTCATCAACTTTTGTCGATCCCCGTTCTTTCTGATGCGAACCCGACTGTTGCTCATTTGAATTGGCGCCGACTTTCAGTTCGCCAGTTTTCACGATCATCGGTTTCTCGTCCGCGTCGCCCCTGCCGCCGCCGTTTCCTTTATGACCGCCGCTGGTGTCCAGTTGACCGGCCATTTTCAATTGCAACAGCGAATCGATACTGAAGCCGGTGCGCTGATTGGTCGGGGATGATTTCGTGGTGGCAGCCATTGGCGGCAGACTTTGATGGTTGGCGGACGTACGTTCCTGTGGATTTGATGATGATCGATCTTGATGCTGCGAATCACCACCATCGGTCTCATCAGATGACATCATCATTCTATATTTTTTCGATATGACTGAATTCAAAGTCGGATTATCAGATCATGTCGCACTGTTGTGAAATAAAACACCCTAAGAAAACGACATATAGCGATACCGACAGAAAATAAAACCCGGTCGAGGTCTAATGGATGAGTCGGAGCTGTGCGCGAGAAAAACCACCAGGAAACATCGGACTGTAAACATGTGCATGTATCCAAACATTGCTTTTTGATGAAAAACGGTCAGAAATCATATCCCATATACCGTAAGCATAAGCGAGTTACATTCGCACATACACGGTGCCCGGGCACAAGAACCGGCCGACAAGCGTAACATATCGCGAAATGAGAACGGAAATTAGCGCCAGTACACATCATCATCATCGGTTTGGTGTTTGTTTACTTGGGAAGAGAGCAGTGGGGAAGAGGCAAAGAGATTCTGAAAGGGGGGGGGGCGAAATAGTGCCCCTGCAAAACGATACACGGCAGCAGCCGGTCATGGTGCCGCTCTTTAAGTAATCGAGATCGCGAGGACGGAACTGTCTGCATCACAGCGCTGGTGCTGTCCGATTTACATGTTGACCTTTCAATGATCTACGCTATTCTTCTTGATTTCAATCAGCGTATTTCGTCCGCATGTTCTCGCTCGTTGTATCTGCGCAATTAGCGCGGGCGGCAGCCAGTTACGGAGGGATATCGCAGTGGTGTGCTGCTAAGTAAATATGCGAAAAGCCGTGTATGTCTGTGTCTTTCCCCGAGAATCATGGCCTTCCGCTGACATAATGGAAAATCGTGATGTTTTCAAACGTTTTTATCAATCAGCAGCATAGTGAGTCGGTCGCGGTTTGCTCGCACGGCATGATGTGCCTTTTTAGGATGCACAAACATGCGGGATGATGTTCTCTAATGGGAATCGGTCGACATGTGCGAAGAAGAAGATTACGGTAGCTATTTTTTCCTTCATGTTTGATTTTGAGAAAACGAGCTTCCTAAAAAAAGCTGAAGTGCTTGTACAATCAGAAGAATCATGATCATATCGATTCAAATATCCGCCAATCAAGCTGAAAGAAGTGTGCAGTTTGAATTTTGCTGCGAATCTGACTTTCAAATTCAAATGCGCAGCTGTGTGGTGAACAGCAAAGCAGATGAGTGTGTAGAAACGAGGGAGATGCCACACTTCAATGACCAATCAACGGTGCTTTCGCAAAAGACCAAGCTTTCCACCATCATGTATGATGTGTGCAGCTGCACATGTTTTGTAGCTGTGCTACTGTTGCATAATTCAAGCGCTCGTTACTGCTAATGTCCACAATAGCATGAACGGTGATTGGTTGGATCGCTTTAGCGCGTCAGCCAAGCAAACATGAACGCGATAATGAGTGTTCTTTTGTGTGTCCACTTCGGCGTGTGTGCTCCACCCACTTAACCCATCCGCCTCCCTATGCTCCTTTGTTTGGGGGGTTTTGGGGTTTGGGTTTTTTGGGGTTTTTTGGGGGGAAAAAAAACCCTATAAACCCATTGGGGGGAACATATATTTTTTTTTTTTGTTTTTTCTGTATATTTTCTTGAGATTGTTCTTTTTTTTTTTTTAAATGGTACGTGACCGTGAAAACATGCGCGAAATATTAGCGCATTTTATTGTCCTCTCGTGATGCAATATATAAAATGGATGGACGCTTACTACCAGATGTGGAAGCGCGTTGTTGTTAATTGGCATATCAGTTCTTCTTAATGGGCGATTTGTTTGCCAATTATCACGTTTCTGACATGCACAGAAATTCATTGAATGAAAGGGTGTAAATCAATCAATCAACAAAACCTGATCAGACGTGATAGGTATTTGATTTTAACCAGTATTACATGCATCATGTTATGTTCACCCCACATTGATCAAATGGGGAAAAATGAATTAAGAGACCGCCCATTGTGGAGACTATAAGTCGAATTTTAACTGAACCATCAGGCAATATACCGGAAAGAGAAAAACTCAAAATCTAAAGTTAGTACCCATTACATTACCAGACCCGACATAAATTACATGCGCTGGCGGAACCATAACGAACTTCTGGACAATTACTGGAGGAAATAAGTCGAAGGTAAAGCGACAGAACAACAACTCACATTAGCAAGAATGGAAGCGAAGTCAACAAGATCTTCAGCGAGATTGTTATTCCGGCACGACATATCAATTCGGGTATAGTTTAGTGGTGCGCGTGACCACTCACAATTGCCGCACGATGTAATAGATCAAAAACATATCATAAGCCTTCTTTTGCTCTCTCTCTCTCTGTCTCTGCCGTCTCTTTCTGCGCAGCACACGCAACAAGCTCGAAGTGTGCTTATTGACATCGTTGTCTTGTTTTCTTTCTCCGCGCGTCTTAAGAGATGTGTAGGAGGAAAGGTGTTATGGTCAGATGGATCGGCCGTCAAGGATCGGTTCCTACATATGTTCGCCTTAATATGTCGCATGAAACATTAATCAACCGTCGTAACCCGGCCGCGCGGTATCGCGTGCAAGCAATCAAGTCGTTTCGAGAAATAGATGTGTACAATAATGCGGTGCACTCTGCATGCGGTGGCCCACGGAGAGCTTATTCTCGGAAGCCTATCTTTTTAGATAACTCTTGTGCGGCTACCAAATTTCTCGGCTAGCTTGCACGGTTATTATTGGCTCATTCGTTAGGTATCACGAAAATTGCCACATCACCGCGTATATTATTGTTTGCAACGTGTAACGTTCTTCAGTGCATATAAGATGCGAAACTCATATTTTCCGAGATCAGCGAATGAAAAACTGCGAAACTGTGTACTTGACTCATATGAGGCAAGGTTGGGGATGTGCGTGTGAGATGATGATAAGCAGACACGGGCAGGAGAAGAAAGAAAGATAAGCTAATCCATATCATAACGAAGTGACGCCGAAAGGATGCAAGATTGGCATATCGCGTGTCAGCATGTCACTTTCTTTTCACCTCCGGTTTCTTCGTTTTCTCTATCACCATCTCGACTACACTTTGCGGACCTTTCGTTTTCGATACATTGGCGGCTTTTGACACTCCAGCGGAGGTGTAGCAGTACAGCGCTGATCAGCGCAACACGGGACTTGAATAACATGCATCATGTGGTGAGCGGCAAATGAAAAAAAGCGGGACACAACGCCACAAACAATACATAACGCTTCGGAAAGACTAATTTCGCTAATCATCACATCACCACCGGCAAGCACACGGGCATGAAAATAGCTCGCAAAATAGATTTCTATTAATTAATTCATGCCTGTTTTCTTATGTCCAACGCCTTTTGCCGCTCGTGTCAAACGTCAATCAGACTAGAGAGGAGACGTCAATTCTTGTGGATCGAATTGAAGATAAGTAGCCTGCGCGTTGGCGTCACACGAACGCCCTTTTTCAATTATTATCCACTTTTCCAGTTCTGCGACTCAATGCGCGTGCAGACGTTGAAAGCAAGGTATTAGTTTCAATCTTTATGTGGCAATTCAAAACAGCCTAAGTGACCTGGCCCTCCAATTTTTAATTCCCGCGTCATGCATAAAACTGTTTACCTACCTTATCTATGCGCGCAACGAGTCACGAAACCAAAATAAAAGATCATACATTGCTACTTCAAAAACTCACTGTGGCAGGTTTTGTGTCAAAAAGTGATCTTTTTTGGCGCAATGTACCAGCGCATTAGTGCAGTGCCTGTGTGTTTGTCGAAATGTGCTAAAATACATTGAAGTACAGATTCAAAAAAGCACAGGGTCTTCAGAATGGCCGTTATATTTTACACCAAGTTCCATTATTATCACGAACTGCCAATATCACACAATGACGTGCGTGTCCTCTATGCCCAGTGCCAAGAGCACGTCCGGATGTATCAGATCAACCGAATGTCCCTGTAGGTCGGCGTATTCGTGCGCAGCACACAGAGCACCCAAGGTGCTGGTCTGCAACTCGCGCAGCACACAGTCGCCGAGAAGACTGCAAAAAACGGAAGCAAGTTTGAATTTCTACATTTTACATTGTCTTTTGCTTGTAATGTTGTAATCAATTTTATCTGCCCAATTTTCCGTATTGATTGATTTATTCTGTTTTTAGTTTTTTTTTCTGGCTGTGCACCCAGCTTGCTGGATTGGAACCTGTTTCTTGTGCATTTGCCTGACACTTATGAGCGCCGAATAAAACGAAACGAAACGAAACGAATGGAAGCTTTTCGGTTGAATTTGCTACAGTTATCATGACTGGCTCACTGATGATCAGCGATTGGTTTTTTAATACGGCTATGCAGTCAGTTGCTTTGTAATTGCACTTACTTACACTGCTCCTGATATCCACTCCTGAATTTGAACAAATCACTAACAAAAACTCACACAATCACACGTGCGTTATTACACCAAGCGCGTGTAGTGATGTAGTGTAAAAAAGTGCTAAAACTCAACCAAGGAAGAAGAAAAATCAACATTTCCACCATTTTCAGTCAATCACATAACCTGTCTTAACTGAAATGTTTTGATACGTCATGAACATCTTCTGGTACTTTCCTATGTTTAATAATTCAACATTTACATCATTTTTCCCGTTTTGCACAGTCGGGCTCGGGGGCACACGCAAGGCTGTGTTATGTTTCTTATCGTGTTTATTTATAGTCATTTTTCAATAATAACAACACCGGACCACATGGGCTACGAAGCGACGTGACTTTAAAGCGACCAAAGTTTGAAAAAGTTTCAGAATTATGAACACGTAAATGCGCGTGTGACACCGAAGTTTCAACAAATTTAGAGACACACACCAATAGATGGGACAGAAAAGGGGTGGGAAAGGTACGGTAAACTTTTCAGTCTTGTCTGCTGAATAACTCCGACCGGAAACTGCTGTATTGTTGTTGCCGTTGTTGTTTGGTCATCAGAAAGCCCAAATGAAAACAACCTTCCGGACCACAAGAAAACTGAACACACAGCAAAAGAATGCAACTCAATAAAACAAAACAAAAAAAAACCGAGAAAAATCCCACTTCAGCCGACCTGAATCCGTACTCGGCGGCAATCTCCAGCTTTCGAACGGCGTGCATCGATCGAACGTCGCAGAGGTAACGCTCACAGGCACGTAACGCCTTCGCGACGTTGATGCGTCTGGACATCTCCAGCATGAAGTGGATGTTTCTGGAAAAAAGTGAACAGAAGCAATTTGTAATGACGACGCCATTGTTCATTGATGCGACACACAGTAGCATGCCTTCCGCTGCGAGTCGGTCTCATATCGGCGAGACTCTCAATCGGGCCCCGGTGTCACTCGGGCTTGTAACAATCGGGCCTATTTCATTGGTCTGGTCAGACCAAAATTTTTATTGCTTGTATTTGTTGAGCGGAGTCCAATTGAGTCCGACCAATATGAGGCGATCCCATCCGCAGAAAAATCTTCAAGAAACAACGATTGCAACATGAAAAAACCTAGCTAACGATAAAAACTGACGCAATCTTTCCGTAGTGTCGCACGAATTAACAATAGGTTCTGTTTCTTGCGGTTTCGCCTGGTAAGCGCGATCCACGGGTCCCCAGGTTCGACAGTACGACAAGCTGACCAATATCAGCCCGCGTAATCAGCCTTCAAGCTGATTTCACACAGCAGCAACAGAAAAATTCGTCAAAAAAACACAACACCAACAACTTGCCGACTCGTGATGACGGGCGTACGATACGTGCAGAGCGCCAGCAGATACCGCTGCAGTTCGTCGACGGTCCAGTCCCAGACGACGACTCGTTTCTGGCCCTTGCGCCGCATTTCCAGCCACTCTGTGAACAGCTTACAGTCCAGTTCGGCCAAATAAGTGACGTTCACGAAGAATTGACGGTCCGTGACGAGAATTGCGAAATCGCGGTACGGCGTCTCGATGTTCAGATTCTCGACGCGACCGGTGAGCGTCTGCCGGACGTGCAGCCTCAGCGCGCACTTGTAACGCCGACGCTTGGGGCACAGATTCGTGGCCGTCAACAGCATCGGGCGTCGACTGTCGTGCTGCTCCGGTCCGGCATCGGCGATCAGTTCGTATTCGACGTCGATCGAGGCGAACGATTTCGGCTGGCGTCTCGTGGTGCTGTGTGGAGCGTTTGCGAAGTGGATTTTAATTCGATTAAAATTGATTAAAATTCGATTGGATAAAGGCCGTTCCTTGTGCTCTGGTTTGTCTGATCTTAACCGGTGTGGTTTGTGCAGTCCAACAATCGAATCACAGCTACACAAACACACTGGCACGCGCGTGTCGTGTCGTTCGCCGCAGCTGGTGTGTTTGCGTGAATTGTGTCACAGTGCAGTGACTTCATGAAAACTGGTGCGAAAACTGAAAACTCCATTCAATTCGACTTTACACTTGTACAATGGCAACTGAGAAAGAAGTGGACTGAAAATTTCCTCTTGTACGGATCGGATCGGAATGTAGTCAACAGCCGATTACCAAACCAGTGTCGACTGAAAAATGAGCCATCCCCAAAAAAACAAAACAAAACTACAAGTCAGCTCACACATCCACCAGCGACAACTGATAATCCACCAGTAAACTATACGAATCGCAGCCATCCAATGCGGCACTCTTCAGCACACAGTCCACATCGTACAGCGTGTCACGATTCATGTTCTCATCATTATCAGAGCAGCTGCTAGCCGGAGGCTGCTGACTGGCGGAGGCGGAGCTTGGCCGAAAACTGACGTTCACCCAAAACTGGTATCCATGCGTCTCGGGGCGTTTCGACTCGCTGCCGGGCAGATTCTGGCGTTTTTGACGGTCGATGATGAAACCGCCCAAGGAGTCGTTTTGGTCCGGCGCAATTTCGGGGAATGAAATTTCCTCGGTCGATTGCCATTGGAGGTCCCAGTTGAGGTCCGCTCTCGAAGACCCGATTTGGTGCATTTTGGTCTCTCCGTCGATCCTTTCATAAAGAATTCATGTGCGAGCTTTTGATGGGTCACTAAAACTAATGACTTGATTTGTTACACCTTTTATCCATTGTTTTAATCAGCCAATCGATTCTCCACTCAAAAACGTGGAGATTTAGAACAAATTTTTGTTGTTGTTGAAATTACTCGAAACTATACGCCAGATAAAGCTATACTTCGGAAGGTAGGGTTGATTTTTTCTACATTCAACCAACATGGAAAACGAAATCCAGCAAACCGTTAACCACAAATTTCCGGGGAGGATTATCAAGTTTACTACGAGTTTACACTCCAACACATCTAGAAATCAGATTTTTTTGAACAAAAATCACAAAAGAGTGTCACGAACAATTGTTGAAAACGGTACTACAGACCAGACTACAGAGTTGTTACGCCCATAAATAATTTTTCAATCAAAAATTCGATGGATAATAAAAAAAACATTGAAAGTTTTCACCACCAACATTTTGAACTGTGAAAGTTTTCTGCTACACTTACTTTTTTACAAGCAATGTACACCACGTTATATTATATACAATAGCGTCTATTTACAGAAACACCAACATTGAAAATTATTTAAAAATATTTTTTGAGTTACTGAACCAACAACAAAAAGATAGAATTCTTGACAAGAAAAAGAATGAATAAACAAAATCAAGCGCAATAAGTACAGACTGCACACAACACAAAAAAATAGAAACAAAATCACGTTGACAAAAAAATCAAAAAACATCAAAGATTTTTCAAAAACACACAAAATTAGGATTATCATTAACATGGAAATGCTCACAAAACAGCGAAACAATAAGTTTCCCAGTCAAACACCAGTCAGCCAGGATGATTGGCTTGAATGGATCCGTTCTAATTCCAACACAGCCAATCAAAAACAGTGACACGCACACGCACGTGCAACCTGTGATACCTCCAAACATCTCCTCACAAATAGCCAAATCGCCACTGAAAAACGATTTCCCTTCAAAAAATCACCTTACACCAACGGAAATTCACACCTTTCCACCCACCCAGAACACCACCACCAAACTCACAATTCCGCGAATTGCTCCACACAACAGGGTGGTCTGGGACAATGCATTCATGACAAGTCAAAGAAAATACTCTGAAGCATCGAAAAGTTCTTTTCCGACACACAAAAAATAACAACGCCGCGCGGACAGACCGAAGAAAGGCAGCGCTCAACTGGCGATCGGCTTATAGAGCAGCGTGGTGACGTATTTCTTGCGATAGCGGTGCGTTGCGCTCAGCACCATGACGCCGTCCTTGATGCTCAGTGCGTACAGGTGATTGAGCATCACGTGATTCGGCTCCGGCAGAACGTTCGGGTCGCACTGCACTGGGGTGTCCTTGTTTAGGATGACCTGCAATGGGCGGTGATGCACAGAAACGGTCGTTTTTTCCTAAATCCCCCCCCACATGAGTTCGGTTGAAACGGGAGCGTGTGTTAGAAATGGACATTATCCATAGCGGGAGTTTGTAATCAACGCTGTGGTTTCGCCTGAATGTAGGTGGTGAAATGCAACGCGAAAATAGTATACTGGGGCACAGTATACTATATTCGCGTTTTTTTTAATTTTTTTCATAATGAACAAAAACGAACGAAACGCAAACCTGCAGTAGATGCGGCGGCAGAACCGGTGGATTGTGTGCTTTTTCGAATTCGGCGCGATCCGGAACGTCTTGCGTGAATGTCTGCAGAAACACAAGAAACTTGATTGTTTCAGAGATTGAATCGCAAATAATCGAACGAACATACAGCAAAAAACTAAGTAAAGATTCTGAAACGTTGAGCACATCATGCAGTCGAACTGTGAACCTAAATATGTTGCAAATGTAGCTCGCTGATTGCTACCATTCTAATGCTACCTTGAATCTACGCAAATTGCACATTGTTGACAGTTTGACCAATATATTTGACATGCTTGTTTCGGATTATCACCAGCATTGAATCAGTGAATCACGTTGCATTGAATCGATCAGTTTGTAGTGAATCACGGACCCCGCACATCCCCCAACACAACCTTCGTCTTCTCCAGCTCTCGCTCGTTCACGGACTCGGTGCTCTGCGTCGTCTGTCGTTTCGCCGGATCAGCGGTCGTCTGCTGCAGATCGCGGTCCAACGCGTCGAACACGTGAAAGTCGGCGCCGTCGACCACCAGCACGTTGTTCTGCGTGCCCATCTTGTTGTCCGTCTTCTGCAGCGTGTTGTCGCACAGCCAGTTGCCGTCGACGAGGAACTTGAACTCGTGACGCCCTGGACAGTTGCGACGGTTTTTGTTTGACGTGTGCTCTCCGCCCCCACCTCCACCCACTGGTGTGTCGTCCGGAAACTCCCGGAGGCACGCGAAACTCGGGTGCGGTTCACGGACGGCTCACCGTCTCGTGGACCAATCAACACCCTCGCCACGGAGAGACGGTTCTTCTGGTTCCGGTTGACTTTTACTCAATTTTCTGGAGCTGCCGGTTGCTCTCCATATGCTTATCTAACTGTCTGAGAGATCGTGCATTTTCTCTTGAATGGAAGTCTCAATCGTTGAACCAAGCAAAGCAACGCCAGAGAAACACCCCATACGTGTCATGCAACGCGCAAAAAAGTAGCTGTTCATCGTAGCTGAGTGATCTTCCGCCTTACCACACACAGCTCCGTCGAACGAATTGGATAAGAAGCACTGTGATTGGGAAAAACAAAACCAAGAAAAAACGACAAATGAAACAAAACAGCATAAAGGAAACCGAACCTTCCGGCAGGTTGATGATGGTGGAGAAGTCCTCGTGTGATTTGACGAGCGGAATCTTGCGTTTCCAGTTGTCCCAGGTGCCCGTGATCGAGATGTTCTTCGGGTGCCCCCCGCCCGTCCATTTGATCACCACTGGCAACTCGGCGGCGTCGACAAACTGCATCGACGGCGTGCTACCGGGGCCGGAGGGGCGATCCGACGCTTTCGCGATTTTCACCTGACGTGCATTTTCGTGTAGGTGCACGGTTTTGTTTTTGTTCCACAGTGTGCGTGTTTGGATGTTTGCCGTTTCTGTTTGGCATTGCAAAACTACACCGAGCGACACGGGAAGCAGTGGTTGTTGTGGCGGCTTGTTGTTTTATGTTGCCGACCATTTTGAATTTCAGCAAAATCAAAATGTCTTAAACTTAAACAATCTGAAAAATTGTTTGAGAAAAGTAGTAACTGAGCGGCCCGAAAGACCGTCTCTGGTAAAGGTTGATTCGAATTTTTTTGTCCCCTGACTAAAACAACGTGACTAAACCACTCACCTGAACGGGGCACTCGTCGTCGACGCCCGTGAACGTGCGCGGATGCATGAACGCCGCACCATCGCTCGTGCCCGATCGTCCTTGGCGACCGGCTCGCTCGCGATCTTGCACGTTTCCCATCGTATTTTAGCTTTTTTTGTTATCGTCTTTTTTCTACAATGGATGAACTCAGCCAATGGTGGGCATAGGGTTGTTAAACAAAAATGAAAAATTTTTTAAAAAAAAAAAGTGATTAAAAAAAAACAAAAATGCCGATTTTTTTTTTTTTTAAATTCGAAAAATTTTCCTCTAATATGCTCTGAAAACCTCAATTTTGGCAAAATTTTTCGAAAGTTCAACAAAAATTTTCTTTGATTATACCTCGTAAAATCTTTAGCAGTCGATTTTGGGCCGTTTTACCGACTGATTTTAGGCTACGACAACATCTGCGATGAAGTTTTTGAGCGTCCCAAAGCTTGGCCTACCATTTCCGATGCAGATAAGGTGACGATTCGCCTCGCAGAGCGTCCGATTGTGCTCGCTGCTCCGTTTGCAAGCGCCACGTTGTCTGGTTGCTTGCTGCTTCGTGTCGTGTCGTCGCAACACCATCAGAAGAATTGATCGAATTTCAAGGCGGTATGTTTGTCTTCACTTCAGCATTAGTTTAGCTGGGAACAATTCGTGACGTTTTGGAGGTCAAAACACAAGAAGAGGCATGGTGACGGTTTGGAAAAGGGGTAATTGAGGTCACCAAAACAAAATCTGCAAAGTTCCGTCATATGGGAGTCATTCGGGAGGCGCTTGCATATCATATGTGGTTCTTCGGACTCCCTGATTGATTTAGCACAACATTGATTTTTGAAATTTTTTTTTTTTAATTTAAAAAAAAAATGACGATTTTTGTTTTTTTTAACAACCCTAGGTGGGCAGTACCGTGGGCATAGTTGTTCTAGGGGGGGCCTGGGGGCCGGCCTAGGGTTAGGGGGAAAAAAAAAAATCCGGATTTTTTTTTTAAATTAAAAAAAAAATTTTTTTTTTAAAAAAAAAAATTTTTTTTTACAAGTTAGGTTTGTTCGAAGCGTCTCGTCGAGCTGAGTTCATCTAGACTATTTTCAGAACGATCCGGAAAACTATAAGAGCGAAAATCGTGTTTTATTGAAATTATGTCCATTTCATAGAGGGAAAGTTGCATTTTCAACAGTAAAACAGGACAATTTTCGACGTGTACTTGAATATTGAACCGTTCTCAGTTGTTCCTCTTTAGAAAATTACCAAAATTTGACTGTGTTCAAAAATTCCTGTTTGCTGTAGCTAAGTCGGCAACCCCTGTCGACCCGGGCGCCCCCCCCCCCCCCCCAAGACACTTACTTTCAGGTTCAACCAGCTATGCTATCTGCCACATGGCGAGAGCCCACTCTTCAAATCATGGTATCGAAAACACGTACCATGATGTCGCGATCACGTTGCGGGCAACTGACAGACGCAAGTTTAACACGTTAGTTTAGCTCAGCACGCAAGTTTTAACATGTGGCCATGTTATCGGGTATCTGAAAAACGGTCGTGTGATGTGGTATTAACCAACATCTCCGCTCCAATTGTTTAACAATATATCGCACAACTCCATTGTAGACCTATAACATACGCCAATCAACAAAATATCATGTTCATCTCATGGCCTACCACCGACTGAAAAAACATGTTCTAAGTTGCAAGAAAACGATTTCTGAAACGATATTTCAATTCAGTTAAGTCATTTCAACGCTAAAAATTGACTCTAGAAGTCATCCAAATCGAAAAACATGGAGTACGTCGGTCAAAATGACCAAATAATGACATGTACCTAAGCACACAAAGAAGTTGGGAAGAAAATTTGGTTTGAACTTTCAAAAAATTATGCCATAAATCGAATTTTCAGAGCAAAGTAGAAGAAAAATTTTTCAAATTTTTTTTTTAAGTTTGAAAAAAAAAAATCCAAATTTTTTTTTTTAAAAAAAAACGAAAAAAAAAATAAAAAAAAAATTTTTTTTTTCAAAGCCCCTAACCCTAGGCCGGCCGGCCTAGGGTTGTTAAAAAAAACAAAAATCGTCATTTTTGTTTTTTTTTAAAGAAATTTTTTTTTTAAACATTTCAAAAATCAAAGTTGTGCTAAATCAATCAGGGAGTCCGAAGAACCACATATATATATATATATCAATCAATTTTATTTGTATGCCTCACGGCCAGTTCACATCAACACATTCACAAAACTTCCATTATGCAAAACAAACACAATTGATGTCACAAAAAAAAACCTAAAGAAACACAAGATTATTGATGAACTTGGTGAATGCATGAATGAAAGCCAGCAAAAAGTCGATGCAAACGAATGGGCAGATGACTGCCCGGGTATTCACACAAAGAAACAAAATCCACAAAATAAAACCAACCGTCGACAGTCAGAAACAATGAATGTTAAAAAAAAACGCGCAAACACAATTGAAGCTTGAGAGAAGAAATAAATAAAATAGCGCGATCACGAACCGACAACATCAGACAGCGCACAACGGCCACGATTGACATTCAGGCACGATTAAATTAAGCAAGAGAAAGCAAAATAAACACGGCACAGTTGCTTTTCTTTTCTTCATCGCAGTTTTTCTCTCTTGTTTTTTTTTCCTTTTTTTCTTTTTTTTCTTTTTTTTTGTTTTTTTGTTATTTTTTTGTTCATGGGCTCTTATTTTTCTTGTGCCATCCCAAATACAGCTAACAGCAAGTGATGAGCAACAGCAAGCAAGTAACAGTGCTAGTTAACAAAAAGAATGCCCTGAACACAAAAGCCACAAGAGCACACAGAAAAAACGCGAGATAAAAGAGCTGTGACATGGACACACACTTGCACCAGATACAAGAAAAAAGAAAACAACACGAAACGTCGCACAAAAGAGCACCTGTGATTCAAAACAAAAACGCAATCACATTCAGTTGAACATGTTTCAAAACAAAACAAAACAAAACAAAACAAAACAAAACAAAACAAAACAAAACAAAACAAAACAAAACAAAGAGTGCTGGCGGCTGGGCGGACTCTCCTGTCTATTCCAATGCAGCAGAAAATTTACCAAAGACAAATGAATGAATTTTTTTATATTCCTGTGTTTTGAGACGCCTCCGATATGATATGCAAGCGCCTCCCGAATGACTCCCGTATGGCGGAACTTTGCAGATTTTGTTTTGGTGACCTCAATTACCCCTTTTCCAAACCGTCACCATGCCTCTTCTTGTGTTTTGACCTCCAAAACGTCACTAATTGTCCCCAGCTAAACTAATGCTGAAGTGAAGACAAACATACCGCCTTGAAATTCGATCAATTCTTCTGATGGTGTCGCGACGACACGACACGAAGCAGCAAGCAACCAGACAACGTAGCGCTTGCAAACGGAGCAGCGAGCACAATCGGACGCTCTGCGAGGCGAATCGTCACCTTATCTGCATCGGAAACAGGGGTCGAGATGGGGGGGGGGGTGGGGGTAGAGATGTCAAGAAAAAAAAAATTTCTATTTTTTTTCTTAAAAAAAAAAAATTTTAAATTTTTTTTTTTAAATGAAAGTTGTTCAGAATTTTTCAGGGAGTCCGAATATCACCATCTGAGGAGCCACCGACTTACCATATGACCCCCACTCATATGTAGGGTTAGGGGCTTTGAAAAAATTTTTTTTTTATTTTTTTTTCGTTTAAAAAAAAAATTTGGATTTTTTTTTTTCAAACTTAAAAAAAAATTTGAAAAATTTTTCTTCTACTTTGCTCTGAAAATTCGATTTATGGCATAATTTTTTGAAAGTTCAAACCAAATTTTCTTCCCAACTTCTTTGTGTGCTTAGGTACATGTCATTATTTGGTCATTTTGACCGACGTACTCCATGTTTTTCGATTTGGATGACTTCTAGAGTCAATTTTTAGCGTTGAAATGACTTAACTGAATTGAAATATCGTTTCAGAAATCGTTTTCTAGCAACTTAGAACATGTTTTTTCAGTCGGTGGTAGGCCATGAGATGAACATGATATTTTGTTGATTGGCGTATGTTATAGGTCTACAATGGAGTTGTGCGATATATTGTCAAACAATTGGAGCGGAGATGTTGGTTAATACCACATCACACGACCGTTTTTCAGATACCCGATAACATGGCCACATGTTAAAACTTGCGTGCTGAGCTAAACTAACGTGTTAAACTTGCGTCTGTCAGTTGCCCGCAACGTGATCGCGAAATCATGGTACGTGTTTTCGATACGATGATTTGAAGAGTGGGCTCTCGCCATGTGGCAGATAGCATAGCTGGTTGAACCTGAAAGTAAGTGTCTTGGGGGGGGGGGGGGGCGACCGGGTCGACAGGGGTTGCCGACTTAGCTACAGCAAACAGGAATTTTTGAACACAGTCAAATTTTGGTAATTTTCTAAAGAGGAACAACTAAGAACGGTTCAATATTCAAGTACACGTCGAAAATTGTCCTGTTTTACTGTTGAAAATGCAACTTTCCCTCTATGAAATGGACATAATTTCAATAAAACACGATTTTCGCTCTTATAGTTTTCCGGATCGTTCTGAAAATAGTCTAGATGAACTCAGCTCGACGAGACGCTTCGAACAAACCTAACTTGTAAAAAAAAAATTAAAAAAAAAAATTTTTTTTTAATTTAAAAAAAATCCGGATTTTTTTTTCCCTAACCCTACTCATATGGGAGGAGGGTGAAAATTGCAAGTTGGAAAAGTTGCAAGAAAACGATTTCTGAAACGATATTTCAATTCAGTTAAGTCATTTCAACGCTAAAAATTGACTCTAGAAGTCATCCAAATCGAAAAACATGGAGTACGTCGGTCAAAATGACCAAATAATGACATGTGATGTACCTAAGCACACAAAGAAGTTGGGAAGAAAATTTGGTTTGAACTTTCAAAAAATTATGCCATAAATCGAATTTTCAGAGCAAAGTAGAAGAAAAATTTTTCAAATTTTTTTTTTTAAGTTTCAAAAAAAAATCCAAATTAAAAAAAAAACGAAAAAAAAATAAAATAAACAATAACATTGCTTATTTCAGACAGTTTCCATTTTCGCAGAATCGATCACTGCTCTGTTCTTCTGGCTTGATGCCGGGAGCCCGGGATAAATTCACCGTATCACGGATGATCTGAGAAGGCAAGCCCGCGGCGGCGCCGACGGGCGACGGTCCGGTTCCTCTTCGAACGCCAGCTGATCAGATTCGAAAGTTTTTTTTTGCAAATAGGGAATTTTGCTGTTGTTGTTTTTTGTAGACTTGTCATAAACAGCTAAAGGACTGTTGCTGTTGTTCATTTCCGCCTCGACTCGCCGTCTGGTATCAACTAAAGTCCTCGATCATGTTTTAACGACGGCATTGCTCTCCTGCCGAAAGTGCGATTGTATGGGGTGGGGCAGTTGAACGTCGAGTCACGTCTCTTCTCAGCCTAGTCAGATTCAGACACAACTATCAGCTTCCATCCTCATCAGCCCCATGAACCTGGTCAAAGAAGCGCCATTCAATTCCAGGAAAAAACAACCGAGTGAACACAAAGAGATTTTGTGAATCAATTTGGCGCTGTCGGCTGGCACGATTGTTTTTGCGGTATTGTCTGGTGGAATAGTTTCTTTTTGAGTCATGTCTTTTTGAATAATTTGTCTCATGCTTTCGCCGCCGGTTAAAAATCAGTTTTTAAAAAATTGTAGCATTCAGGGTTTTTTTCGAAAATCCAACGATGAAGTCTTGTTTTTGTAGCAGTCAGGTGTAGGGTTAGGGGAAAAAAAAATTCGGATTTTTTTTTGAAATTAAAAAAAAATTAAAAAAAAATTTTTTTTTTTACAAGTTAGGTTTGTTCGAAGCGTCTCGTCGAGCTGAGTTCATCTAGACTATTTTCAGAACGATCCGGAAAACTATAAGAGCGAAAATCGTGTTTTATTGAAATTATGTCCATTTCATAGAGGGAAAGTTGCATTTTCAACAGTAAAACAGGACAATTTTCGACGTGTACTTGAATATTGAACCGTTCTTAGTTGTTCCTCTTTAGAAAATTACCAAAATTTGACTGTGTTCAAAAATTCCTGTTTGCTGTAGCTAATTCGGCAACCCCTGTCGACCCGGTCGCCCCCCCCCCAAGACACTTACTTTCAGGTTCAACCAGCTATGCTATCTGCCACATGGCGAGAGCCCACTCTTCAAATCATCGTATCGAAAACACGTACCATGATTTCGCGATCACGTTGCGGGCAACTGACAGACGCAAGTTTAACACGTTAGTTTAGCTCAGCACGCAAGTTTTAACATGTGGCCATGTTATCGGGTATCTGAAAAACGGTCGTGTGATGTGGTATTAACCAACATCTCCGCTCCAATTGTTTAACAATATATCGCACAACTCCATTGTAGACCTATAACATACGCCAATCAACAAAATATCATGTTCATCTCATGGCCTACCGACTGAAAAAACATGTTCTAAGTTGCAAGAAAACGATTTCTGAAACGATATTTCAATTCAGTTAAGTCATTTCAACGCTAAAAATTGACTCTAGAAGTCATCCAAATCGAAAAACATGGAGTACGTCGGTCAAAATGACCAAATAATGACATGTACCTAAGCACACAAAGAAGTTGGGAAGAAAATTTGGTTTGAACTTTCAAAAAATTATGCCATAAATCGAATTTTCAGAGCAAAGTAGAAGAAAAATTTTTCAAATTTTTTTTTTAAGTTTGAAAAAAAAAATCCAAATTTAAAAAAAAACGAAAAAAAAATAAAAAAATTTTTTTTTCAAAGCCCCTAACCCTAGTCAGGTGTCAGATACAGATGTGGTTTGTTTACAATTTCAACTTCTTTGATTTTGACGTTTTGTGGTTTTTGTCGTGATTTTTTTCATGCAAACTCTATTTCAACAAACAAGTTTTTTGACCAATAATTGAACACCTATTCATCTGTGTTTTTTGCCTTGCCGTTCCTGACGTTACTATTTCGTCTACTTCAACTGCGAACCTTCTTCAACTTTACTTTTTCTCGTTTTCTCCGTCAACACATAAAAACTTCACTCAACGTAAGCGCTCCAACACAACTTTTCAACATAACTGAATCTTCCACATAACTCGCGGATTTCCGCGACAGTTCTTAAAGACAAAAGACCTGATTTGTCTGTCCTACTGTCTGCTGAACTTTTATCACTATTATTTCGCTATGTTCATAAATATCTTGTTTAACCGTCTCGCTTGTCCGGTCCTTGTCTGTGCCCATGCTCGTTTTTTTCAATTTGAGCTCAAGATATTTGGCCGCAGCTGCGTGCTTTTCGGATATAAAGCAAAACAGAACGAAGCTACGAGCGGGCGAAAAGGTGCAAGAAAAGGGACGCGCGCGCGTATTGTGTTTTCCTCTTCAAATCGTGTTAATTTTTGACTGCTTCAGCTTTTTTTGTCATTTATACACAAGCGAGAAAAAAGGCAATGAATGAATGACATATGGAAATAGATCGGAACGGAGCTGGCGTTGTGCTGAAAAAAGAACGAAAATTGGAGATGGGTTGCATATTCGAGGGAGCAAACAAGCAAACACAGATGTTCCTTCATTTGTGACATCTTGTTTTCTCAAAAGGTCTGATATCCCCTTTTTGTTTTTTTGCCACGCAATTGAAATATTGACACCATCTCCACTTATTTTCAAATTGGACAACGGTCGTTTTTGTGGTATTGCAGTTCTTATTTTTTGCTCGTTCACTAATGGCGTAGCTTTTGGCGAGCTATCCGTCATTGATTATGTGCATTTTATGCACTCAATCTTGTGCTGTGTGTTCTCTTTTGGCTTTGGCGACCATTTTTAACGTACTTTTTTGCCGTGTCCGCGTGTAGTTCTTTCGGATGTTACGTGTATCGATAGATATTGTGCAGTCCATTTATTCGAAACCCATGTTATCTTTCTATAGTCAGCAATCTGGTGGTTGAAAGAAACCAGCTTCATTTCACTGTCCACGAATTATCATTGGGAGACCATTTCAATGTGTTTGTGCTTTGTTGGTGTTTATCATTTGATTCTGAGTGAACGTTTGCGTATTGACGTTTGATGGGTTTGGCAGCCTCCTTTTCTAGTTCCTGTCACGCGAAACCGATCTTTTCACCGAAAAGTTGTGAGATCTTGTGTTGCTTGCAACTTTGCCCGCTTTTGAACGTGTGTTTGTTTCTTGAAATCTTTTTTGTGTGTTCTTTTTTCAGACTAGCTGTGGCAAGAAGCACTTGGTTCACTGAGTATGTGATGGTGCTTTGTTCACTGTGCTTTAACGTGTACGTTCCGTTTAATGTTTTACCGTTGAAGTGTGTTTTAAAACAATTTATTGATCCTCTTATTGCTTGTTCGACATCTTAATGTCAGATTCTTTAAGTATTTTCTTATCTTATGTTCTGGTTTTTGCGTCCTTGTCTAAATGGCCACTTGTTGTAGTCTGGCTACTCGTTGTCCTAATGCTCAAGACATGCAGCTTACTTACAACCAGCATGGATTACGAAAGGACCAAGTCAGTGATCCCACGTTTGTCAATGTTTAGTACCAGTTTTTGCACCTACTTTCTGACTGATCTCGTCATATGTGTAAATAGTTATTATGGAATTACGGATTATTATTCCACTGGCCACTTTGCAGATAGCTGGCGATGCAAAGTTCAGCAGCCCATCGTAATGTTAGGAAATCAAACATGCGCCTGAAAAATGACTGATGGAACAGCATCAGTTTACCATTTTCGGGTGCTGTAGTATTTATTTAGCGTCAAAGTGGCGCCTCCCCCCCCCCCCCCCCCCCCCCACCCACCCCTGGTGGATTTTCATGATGACAAACTCGCATTCCTGCCTGAACCCACCCGCTGGAGCGCGAGGTCCGAGTCGCCCGACCCACCCCGGACCTGGGCGAGCGTATGCTTGGAATGAATTTGATCTGTCGCATTCTTTGTTCAGTGCCAGTCTACCCGTTAATAATGAGCATTGTTGCAAGTTTTTATGGCTCATATTTTGCTCGCAATTATTTTCCACATGTAACGCAAGTCCTATGCGCTCGCTTGTTTTTGTTTACCATTACTGCATTGCATTAATCGGAATGTGGTGTATGCGAACTATTACGAACTATGAAGCCGCCACGAACAAAAGTACAAACTAGTCCATATATATCATGTTTTTGGATTTTGGAATGGTTACATGGCACTCGTTGTTAGCTATTCCGTTTCGTAGCTGGCATCCTGGGTTCGCTTTTTGCTGTTTAGTAGGCAACGACATGTTCCCGTGTTCCATAGTGCGTTACACAAAGTCACTTGTTTGGAATGGGGGTCTGTTTTTCAAAACATTATAGTTATCAGATTCGCTTGCAATATTGCGTGATCACAACGAATATACCCGGGCAATGTTGTTTGTTTACTCACTCCCTTCATTGCTCTTCATGGTATTCTTTGATATTATTTTTGTTAGCATAGCTGTTAGCTTGCTTGCTGGCCGGTGTGTTCTGTTGTCTCTCTCTGTATCTCTCTTTGTTAAGCTATCAAGCAAGCTAACATCAATGTTGATGGTTGTCTCTCTGGTTTCGGTTGAGAGGTCGCATTTATTTGGATCTTTTTATTTTTTTGTACAATGCAATGAAACCTTGTGTTTGGTACCGAGGTAATGTGTTTTCTAAAAACCTTGTCAGATCAGCGCAGCACTAATTGGCTTTTTTCCACTGTTTGTTGTGGTATGGTTTGCATTAATAATAGGATAGCAATCGATATGACACGATGAGAGGTTCACGATGCAATCTACAACCCGTTTGCTGACACCTTCGCCGATGTTGGTGTCCTTCCATTTGGATCGTTAAGCTCTTTTTAATCGCCAAGTGAAAGGGCCACTAAAAATATGCCATTATTTCTCGGCCGAACGCAACACGCGCGAGAAAAATAAGCGCTCCTCCCAGGCGCTTCCGCACCCATATAAAATTGCACGGTTCTCGAGTCGACAGCTCCTTTGTCTATTCGTGTTTCGACTGTCCGCGAAGCAGTCCATCTAGTCGTTTGTTTATGGACAAGCGCCATCACACACAAACAACACAGAACGAGGCACACACACGACCCTCGCCAGTCGCCTGCTGCGAGCTGTCTGCCGTCAGACAGCCCGCCAGCACCACGCCACGCCCCCTTTTTTCTGACACGCAGAGCATCGGTCAGTCAGCTCTAGTCACTATTCAGTCAGCAATAAGAAATCCATCTAACACCACGAAGCTGCCTTTAGCGCGCTTACACACTTGATGTTTTACCATCCAAATCCATGTTGCTTGCTGTTGCGCTGCTAATCGCTCGCCGTGAATAGACCAAAGTGCTCTGAATTGTAATTGTAGTTTTTAGATACACCTTTAGTAAAATGGCTAGATCACTATTTTGCACGTTAGCTGACAGAAAGCTAATCATCATGAATTCGTAACCTTGTTTTATGGCACACTGAAATTACGCTGTGTGTCACCGTTGAATTCCGTTTTCACCGAGAGAAAACACGCCGTGAAGCATTTACATGTGAAATATAGCGTGTTTCTTTGGACAAGCCCAAGCTGCACGCCGCATTGCAGTGTCTATCGGTGCTTTGCCTCGTGGTTTCCATGTCGTTTTGCAGTCCTGTTGTACATATATGGAGAACATTCGTTTTTTTTTTCACTTGAGTGTGTCGTCGTTGCTGTTGGTCGGTGGAAAATTGACAGCTTGCAGAATGAACCTGTTCCGTAGGGACCCTTTCCATGGTTTTTTTTCGCGAAAATTTGCTTTGAGAGTATCGTGTAATTTAACAGCTTGTAGTTCAAATTAATCTAGGAGTTGCTAATGTGCAATTAAAGATTGCGATGAAGTATTCAGGTGACTGCATATTTGGGGACATTCCACCGTGCAGTTAGTCTGGTGCTGAGAAGATAGATCTCTTGCCTTTTCCGCTTTTATGTTCTGTTTTCGTCTTTTTTCCACGGCTTCGGTTTGCTGGTCGGTTGGTTTACTGATCGATTTTGATCCCCTTGGTGCGTGCATGCTTGCTTGTGTTTTTTCGGACATGAATTATTAGCAATAACTTGGTGCAATAAAGCGCCTTCGTTCCACTCCTCGTTTTCCTTTGCAAAACAATAACTTTCATTTTGTGCGTGTATTTTGCAATATTATTAGTGTGCCTTGAATTAAAACTTATTATGTAAGTATGGGATTGTAAAAAGATCGAGCGTTTTCTTGTGAACTCGAGGCCGAAATGAATTTCGTTGGCTTTTGTCTTTCGAAAACTGCGCATTTTCACGGCATTGATGTCTTCGGTTCAGTTTACTTGTTCGTTCGCGAAACAACCAGTTTTTTATTGCATTACGAAAACATCTGGTCTGGTCCGGACGAACGCAGCTTGCCACATCTTTCAGCCGGTCTGTTTCTTCCTCCTTGCATTTTCGTTTGCCGCTCTCCGAAACAGCATTGGTCGTTTTTTTGTTTTTTGTTCGTTCAGTTTAATTCTGATCATGCAATACTCAGAAGCGCGAGCGGTTGTAAAATAATATTTGCGGCATTAGCGAGATTTTAGTGAAACTGTCCGTCACGTTTTTTTCGTGTTTTCGTGGTTGTGTAGTTAACGGGAATTAGTTTTTCTGGCCTCCGTCTGTTTTCGGTGATAGATTGTATGCGGAATTTTGATTTTAGGTCGAACATAACGTAAATGTTACACCAACCGAATGCAACGTTTTTCTAGTGCGCGCTTCGTTTTCGCTCACCAGAATATTGTGCGGATTTGTAAACGTTTTTCGTGCGTTTACATTTGTAATAAAATGTCATTTTACCAGTGCGATAACGTCAGTCGTCAATCGGATTTGAAGTGATTTCTATTTTAAACCCTTCCTTCATCCGATGCTCGCGTGATGTTGATTTATGGCAGTTGTTAGTTTTTTCTTCTGTTGTTTACTCATTGCATTGATTTCGCAGCTGCGTTTTCTTGGGTTTGTTTGGTTTCCCAAATTGTTTAACACACATGTATTCCTCGCATGACATTTCGTTGCAGTTGACATTTTCTGATTTCTTAATTTTCGTTGATTTGATGTTTTCATCATTGAAAAGTTCACGAAGTTAATCGGCCATAAATGATGTACTGAATAGCAATGGTACTTATAGATCAAATGAATGTCTTTATTACGATTTAGACAAACGGTGTATTGTTGCCATTCAATGGTTTTAATGTTCAAGTGTGCTGAAAACTTCTTCACGATGTTTTACGTCGTCGTTTTTTAACCGTTTTGAAAGCGGCTTGTTTATTTCACTTTTTGTGAATGTAAATAAGAACTGAGAACAGCTGCCATATAGATTTATTCGAGCAGAACCGACGAAAAACAAACAAAAGCTCAACACATTTAAAAACATTATTTAATTTCAGGCGTTCGCATTGTCACCGTGCGATCACCAGAAGCCCGTTCTTGTCAAAAACGTTGCAAAAATTCTTCGAGAACGAAACGTTTTATTTATGACACCACGAACCGCGAAATATGTCTGATTACTTATTCGCGATTCTGATTTGTTCGCCGTTTTCGCATCACCATGGACTGACTAGGCGCATAGCCATAACTTGCGATAATGATTAACTGCAGCAGGCGTAATACGCTTGCGCAGATGCGTTTTTAACTCTAGTGCAGTGATATCGACTAGTCGACTGAGAGAGAAACCTTGCAAATTTTGCCTTTACCGGCAGATTTAGATTATTGCCTCGAGTTAGATGTTTAACCTTGAGTAGTCGCAATTTCGCCTATCGATTATGATATAGCTGCATCGCTGACACAGCCCACTTGGCCTGGTGCTTTTTCTGTGTTTGGTGGATTTTTTCGTGTCACTTTTATATTATTTTGTTCAGTTGTCTGTCAGCATGTTTTTTGTTCTCGTTTCAAGCAGTTTTCTAGGACGCATTTGCGCTCTCGTTTTTGATTTTTCTCAACTTGCTTGTGTTCACTACGTGTTTGTGCATTTGTGAGCTTTTGTGAGCACATGTAAATATTTTTTTCGGCGTAAAAAAGTCATCAATGCAAAATATCGCTTGCGCTAAAAGTTCAGAACGTTCGATCATTTCTAATTTTGCCGCTTTTTTGGAAAATAAACGCAAGTATAGAAGTCGTTGCTTGCTGTTATTGTCAGTTTTGATAACTTTTTGTTCACTTGAAAGATCACTATCGTACTGACTGGCATACATATCGTTGATGTTGAACTTATGCAAATACCTGTCATTTGTATGCTGAAAACTTTTTGTCCTAACATCTTTTGCGTCTTAGTAACGAGGCGCTTATTTAAAATAGTTTATGTTTTTTTAAATGTGTTTTCAACTGCTTATCTGCAGTTTGCATACTTCATTGAATTTTTACAAATTGGCGTTGTCGGTGTCACCCAGTTTTTTATATGGGAGATTTTCCCTCCTTTGTTTTGCGCTTAATAGATTCAAGATTCAAGATTTATTCAAGATTAATGCGGGTTGTTTTTTTACTTTGCCGACGTTTCGCTTTTATTTCGTTTCACTAGTTCTTGTTGATCAAAAAAACTATTCATGGCGCAACACAACTGTAATAATGTAGCTTTAACAGTAATTATCGACCGGACTATTTTGCGATAGCTGCGCGTAGCTGGGTGAGAAAAAACCATTTAGCTTTCTCCTGCGGCTCGGAACACCCAAGCAATTCACTGTAGCCAAGGAACACCTAGCAATTCACTATAGCCAGCGTTATTTTACTTTTTATCAATTCGCACTGGCTATATTACGTTCGTTTTCGTTCGTTATAGGTGAATGCGTTTCGTCGTGTTCGTAGCATGCTGCATAACGTCGTATGCTGTAACGTGCGGCATGGCACTTGATGCTACAAACAGGACGATTTTCAGTTATTTTATTCAGCTTATCGACAGCTTTCTGGTAATTTTGAGAGCTTGCATTGTTTTGAGTAGTGGGTAGGACCTCCAAACATTTCCTATTTCGTTTGATATTTTTTGATATTATTAAGCTAAGCCATTTTTAAGTTATAATTTTTCTATTTCAAAAAGTTGCAAACAACCCAGTTGCAAATTTGATTCATGCACATAAAAATGTTTTGGATTTTAGTTGTTTCTAGTTTGTGTTCCTCTGAAATTGGCAATCCCGATAATGTGTCAGCGCGCACGGTGAATCATACGTTTTCAGTTCACTCACAACAATAACAGTTTTTCTAGTTCACTTTCGTGTTGGACTCCGCATTTTCAGTACGTTTCCTGCCCGCATATTACCCCTCAAGTTAACACTAGTATTTTAGATTTTTTTTTGTTGTGGTTGGCACAGCTGCAGTGCTTTTTTCATCGAATATTCCAGCAGTAGTTGAGTGCAAAGAAGTGTGAAACACCATCTTTAACTATTGGTTTTCAACGCCCACCGAGTACATTGTATATTCATTTTTTTGCTGAGATTATGTTTCTGCCACCTTGCCGGTGAAAATTTTAAAGCAGTAGCTTTTGCCAATTGAGAAATTGAACGTTAACTTTTCAGTGTTAACTAGTTTTCAGCGTTATTTTATGTTTTTTAACAAGCTTTAGTCTGCTCAAAACCAGCTTGCAAATCGGTTTGTTCTTCTTATCTACTATTCAGATTTCAGTTTGAATGCAAAAATACGTTTACTTCTCGCCAAACTGATGTTCACTATTTGTTCAACTGTTGCAACTGTTGTTCAACTATTTCAGATTTCAGGACATTTTGCGCTTGCGTAAAGCTTTCGCACGTTGAACTCAGTTTGTTTGCACTTTGCAGGTGAAAATTTGCATTCCAAATTTTAACAAACTTGATCTGCATCCCCGAAAACATGTTTTACACAAACGTTATTTTCGTTCTATCAACCATTTCAGACCTTCCTGTGAACGACGACGATCGGTGATAATTCACTCTATTCACCTGAGCAATACTCGTCAGAATAAAAACAGCAATTAATAAAAATCCACGAATTGCATATATCAACAAAAAAGCAGAAGAAACGTATTACTTCAGTAAAATAACAACCGACTCCCAATAGCCAACAGCATTTATCGCCAGCGGACAAGATGGCCGACACCGCATCGGCGGTACCACCGTCTGCCTCGGGCGTCTCGTCGCACAACGCCACGACACTGCCCGACCAATACGTCGTCGCAAAATACGACTATCGATCGCAGGAGCCGCAGGAGCTCGACCTCCGCAAACACGAACGCCTGACGTTGCTCGACGACAGTCGAAACTGGTGGAAGGTGATGAACACGGACGGCCGCGTCGGCTACGTCCCGTCCAACTACGTCCGCCGCGAGGGTTTCATGGACAAGGTGAAGGGCACGTTGAGCGGCAAGAATCGCAATCATCGCGCCAAACTGAACGATCTGTCCAACGGGCAACACGTGAGCCGGCCGTTTGGTGGCACGCCGCCGTCGCAGCAGCAGCCACTGACGGATGGGCAGCGAGCGAACTTCAACGGCTCCGCGATGATCGCGAACAACGCGACGACGACAGATGCGAGCAGATTCCGTCTCGACTCGCACGGCAATCGGATGGTGCTGACGCCGAATCAGCAGTCGACGGCGGCGCCCGTCTCGCCGCAGTCTAGTCAGGTGAAGAGAATGACCGTCTGACGAGTTTATGTTGATGTGAAGACTGACAGATCGTCCATAAACGGTTATATGTGGAAACAGTAACAGTGTAAAACTATCAGATAAATGCGTCATGCTTACCGTTTCGTTAGTATACATTTTTTAGCATGTCACCGGACGTTTTTACAGTTACTGAAAAAGTGCATACACCAACAAATTGGATTAAGGGTCATGGGGCAGTTACCAGTCGTGCAGGCAGAGTGTGTTTTTCCAACCGAATTGAGAAATCACGTGCAAAGAAGCGACCGTTTCAATGTTTTTGAGGTAGATTCAAGGTCACGTGCCTGAATGTTACTACGATTGAGCTTATTCAATTGGAAGCGATTTCTCAGTTGGAAACTTCAAATCGTACAGCTCAACAACGTCTCGCCGAACACGTCGGCGGCGACGACAACGACGACGAGCAGCACGGCGCAGTCGCACGCCGTCGTCCGCTACAATTATGAGCCGCAACGCGACGACGAACTGAGACTGGTGAAGGGCGCCGCCGTGACCGTCTACGAGAAATGCTCCGATGGCTGGTGGCGGGGCCAGGTGACAGTGGACACGGGAGGCTTTCGCTTTTGGACTCGATAGTTTGTTTGGCTTTGTCAATGGTTCATTAGTGCACTGGCGTCCGTTTAGCAGTATGTAAAGCTGCGCTGTTTTGGCATCAAGGATATGTGCCGAAGTGACGCCGTGTGAAGTGACGCTGGCACTTCAGCTAGTAGTTTAGTTTTGAGAAGGTTGTTAGACTGACTTTGGGGAAGGCACTGGTTAGCTAAAATTGGAGAAGAGAATGGGTAACTGACCGTTGGTTTGAGCAAGTTTGCATGGTTCTTCGGTTCCTTGTCATGCAAGTTATTCGCGGGATAAGAGGGATATCTAAAAACAACTAAAAACAGAAATGGACCATATCATCGTAGTAATCGTATCGTAGTACTACTTAAAGTACTAACACTAAACATAGGGTCAACTGGGTTTGATGTAATCCAGTAACGAACATTAAAACCGTATTTCTGAGAAGTAATCCAGTAACGAACATTTTAAACCGTATGTCTGACAGGAAATTGCGATTAAGTTATCTTTTTGAATGATTTTTGTCGCCGATTTCAATTTAGTTTTTGACATTTCTTGCTGACATTTTTCCCTTTAACAACTCGGTTTTGGTATATAGTACAAGTTGTACTGTACAACGCATGTGCGGTTATTTCGATAATCTTTTTTCTAGTTCACATGAAGGATAAGTTGACTAATTTAACATCGGTAAACAGAATACTATGGGAAAATTGGCGCGACTTCAGTGTTAACTATTGTATAAACGGAAAAACTTTCGCAATAACCGCAAATTGACATGTCAGATGTCGATTTTTTTGACGAACATGTCGATTTGCAGTTTTATTTTCATTCCGACGTCCGAGCACATCGCGATCGTATTCGTAATACGGTTTTTTGGTTTTCAAAATCAAAATCACTTTCTAATCTAATGCAAGATTGTTACGTTTCCTTAATTTCATAACGAAATTACACAGTTACGAAAGGTTACTTTGATAAAATGGCGTGGAATAATTTCATCTCTTGCATGATTGATTGATTGATCATTTAGTGATGCTCTGCTGGTGACGCTGTAAATGCGCCGGCCAATCACACTGCAGTGCCAAATTAATTCGAACCAAAATAGTTTCTGACAACATGTGAACAAAGAAACCTGAAGGAACTGCTAAAAAACCGAATGAACTTCAAATGAAAACAGAAGCCTGAAATTCAAACCGTAACACAACCAACTGCAATCTCTTGCTGCAGTGCAACCAGTCGACCGGTTGGTTCCCGTCGAACTACGTGCAGGAGCGCTCCACGCCGCTGGAAGGCGTCGCCGTCATGCCGGGCACCGTCCCGTCGTCGACCGCAAACGGTGCCGCGGTGCTGCTCGCCGACAACCCGCGCTCGCCTCCCTACGACCCGCAGTTGCCGCCGTCGCCCGGCCGCGGCGTGCTCGAGACGGTGCTCTGTTTGTACTCGTTTCGAGCGCAGAACACGGAGGAGCTCAGCTTCGACAAGGGCGAACACCTGGACGTCATCGAGCATCCCTCGTACGATCCGGAGTGGTGGCGCGCCGTCAATAAGCACGGCGAGATGGGACTGGTGCCGACGAACTATATTCAGGTGTCGGTGGGCGCGCGGGGGTGGTTTGAATTTTGTTGACGAAAGTTAGGGTGTCGGGAACTGCAGAGTTACCTACCATCTCAAATGTGAGTAATAATTTCTGTTCTTCCCTCAAATTTATGTTTTGGATATTTTATAAAAGGAAAAAGATGAGGTGGTGTGTGGGTGAGAGGAGAAGGAAGAGAGGGGGTTGTTTGGGGGGAGTAGTTGGGGGAAGGAAGATGGGGGGTTTTGTTTATTTTTTTGGTTGGGGGTGGGGGGGTGGGTGGTGGTTGTTGGGGGTTTCTTTTGACACTCTTCCTGGAGTTCCATATCCACCATATCATTGAATCTCTGTGTTCAAAAACTCAAATCTCCAAAAACTCGTCTGCAGGTCCTAAAACGGCACAACACGCAGCCGCCCAGCACCGCGAGTCCACCGGGCGGCTCCGCATTCCTCGTCAGCGACCCAGCGCAGCAGCCTGCTGGTCCGGCGACGATCATGACGTCATCGACGTCGCCGCCGATTCAACCGCACACCGTGAACAGCAGCAGCAGCGGTGGCACGACGGCCGCCGGCGCACCGCCCCGGGCGCTCCTGAACCCGGTGCTCGCGAAGCAACACTGCCAGGGCCCGTTCCGCGGGCTCGCCTGGTATTACGGTCGGCTGACGAGAGAGCAGGCCGATCAGCTGCTGAATGACTTCGGCGACGACGGCGACTATCTCGTCCGGGACAGCGAGTCCAATGTGAGCGTTGTTGTCTGTTCATTTCGGTTCTGCGACTCAGCACGTGCTTGCCGACGTGCGCCGGAAGTCGGTTTCATGCTTGATGCGGCAATGCAAAGTGGTCTAAGCGACTCGGGCGTATCGCACGGACTCGGGTCACTTCATCGATCTTGAATTCTCGCGTCAAACATGAAGCTCTTTACTATCTATGTGCATAATTGAGTCGCGGGACCGAAAGAAAAGATGATATGCGCAATTATTTGTTTGTTGTGTTTCTTTTGCGCATTTTTCATTGTTGGTTTTTTGCGGTTCTGATTGATTGATTGTCTAATGTGGTGACTTTCATGAACGTCCATTCATATTTGTAACGTACAGTCGAACTCTTCATTATAGGCAATCAGCTGATTGGTTGGTGATCACGTGGTTATACTTTCTGTGTACAGGCGTTGCTGTGTAGGCGGAGTCTGTCCTGAACAGAAAGCATGCATCACTTGATCACCAACCAATCAGCTGACAGATAGTTTTTATACAAAACGCTCGCACCAACAACAAATCGTTGCGTTTCGTTTCTTTTGCAGCCGGGCGACTTCTCGATATCGATGAAGGCGAAATCGCGCAACAAACATTTCTGGGTGCACGTCGAGGATGAGCCGCCGCCGGAGACGGACGGAGCCCGCTACAAGATCGGCAACCGCTACTTCATGAACATCAACGATCTGCTGCAGCATTACACGGTGCACCCCATTTATACGTCCGACAAAACCGGAGAGAAACTACTGCTGATACAGCCGTTGCCGTGCGAGTCGTTGATCGATTGATTGCAGTGTGGATTCTTCAGTGGTTTTTGCATTTTTTTGGTGGTTGCGGCGAGGCGCTTGGCTCGCCGGAGAACAGTGGAATGGGTCGAAATTCAGTGATGACGATGCTGTTATTCATTTTTGGTTGTCAAAGTCGAGGATTTCTGCAACAAATTTCTGTCTTGCAAAAACTGTGTTTTCCAGCAGTTTTTTACAATCAAAATGCTGCTGATTGTGCACGATTTCATCCGTTCCGGCTCAAGCTTTTTTTCTAACTTGAAGACTTTTCTGCCAAGTTTTACCTTTCACGTTACTAAACTTTGCATTCATGAAAATTGGTCATATGTCACTGACCACGGATTTTCACACACTTTGGGCTCTGTTGCCTGGTGTTTTTTCTGTGCTTTTTTTCTCGGTTACAATGTTTTCTACGTTCTTTTGGCTTGCTTCATCGCTTGAAACATCCAAAACAATCAAAACATCCCGATAATCGGTGTGGTGTTTTTCGCGTCTGTATTTACATTGTAGAAAATAACGGTTGGACTGATCGTCTACAGAAATCAAATCAAGTATTGTTTGTTTTCACTGAATTCTGTTTCTGTGACATAATTTATAGAAACTGATAATAATTCACATTCTTTTTTGTCAAGTGGATTATCATGATATTTGTCAGTTTTTTGTTTGCTTCATTCGCAAATCGTTCCAGTTGTTTTTTCTCTGCGCTCTAATGTTGTCTGAAAGATACGTTGCTTTTGTAACACGTCAGCTGTTTCTCTTGATTTGAATCAACCACATTACGTGTTGCTGGCTAATTTCTACACAGTTTTCGATAATTGTGCGAATAAAATGAAATAAATAAAAAACTTTGCATGGTTTCGGATTTTGTGTGAAATTCATTGTCGTTTTATGCAAATGAAAATGATTGTTGCGAACGAATAATGAAGGGACATTCATGAAGCAGTATTTTGTGACCGCGCAGCTACGTTTTTTTACACAGCTACGCATTAATAAATGCGCCTTTCAGTTTTATTGACGATCACAGACCATACTCCATTGAGACCGCGGTGAACGATCGAATACGATGCAGCTACGTCTACGAATACTCCGCCGTCCCTCCGCGTGGTTTGGCATTCAAGAAATGAAGCCCATCAAAAAATGCAAAAAAAAACAGTGGTCGCTGAATCTGCCGCCATGTGGTGGTTACTATGCGCAAATCTCTATGAATGCACCTGTGGCTGACCCTCTTCCGCCACGCGTCAGTGATAAACCGCAGATCGTTGCAGCAAGTCTTTTTCTCCGATAAAAATGAGCAGACAACTCCATCACACCGCGGTCGCCGTCGTCTCAGTTTCCTCCATGGCGATCGCATTCGCCACGACGGTGGCCAACGGGTGCACGCTCGTTCTCGTCGTCGTGCCGTTCGCCCGGCGAACCATGGACGTTTCATCGTGGAAGTGCACCGTTAGTCCGACCATCGGTTGAACGTCGTCGCTGCGCTGGTTCTCCAGAACATCGTCGTCGTCATCATCGTCGTCATAACACCCGCCGCTGATCGCTCGCTCACTCGTCACCGATGATTGCCTGACGGCTATCACTACTGGCTGATTGATGGAGTGTCTTCGCGTTCGAAACGTTCGACCAGTGCTCGACGTGTCGTTGTTGCACGCGACGACAGCGGTGTGATTCATGACGTCATGACTGCCGACCAACTGCGTCGTCATCAGCAGCAGGTCGCCCGTCGCCGGCGGTGGCGTCATCAGCGACTTGCGGTTGTTGTTCACGTTAAAGTCAGTGCGGTCACCGATCAAACCCGCGTCGGCGGCAATCGTGTGCGCCCGTCGTGCCCGCGCGTTCCGTCGCCGCCGATCACCGGGCGACCCCCCGTTCGGCGTGCGCCCACCTATGGGCCGTGCGACGCGGCTGATCTTCAGACGCCACTGGCGCATCGCGAGCAGATCGACGATCGACGCCGTCTGCTGGTGCTGGCGGAGCGTCACGCTGGCCGTGGTCGGCTGCTGCTGGTTCAGTTGCTCCATGCTGCCGTAGGCGGTCGTCGGCTGGCACTCGGTCACCATCTGCCGCAGCACCCGTCGGAACCAGCTGCCCAGCGCGTAGTAGATGATGAAGTTGGTGGCGGAGTTCGTGCACACGAGCACGTTGCCGCCGTAGATGAGCAGCTCGCGTAGCACGAACGTCAGTCGGCCGGTCGGCTGCATTCGAAGCATCTCCCAGAAGAACGTGATCAGAAAGGACGGAATGTAGAAGAGGATGAACGTGATTGACACCATCAGCACCATGATCGCCGACTTGCGCGCCGCCGTTGTCTGCACCGCGAGGTCGCTCAGGGTTGTGCTGGAATTCAGGCGGGCAGCATTGTGCTTTTTTTTAAATTTTTAAAATTTAAAAATTTTAAAACGATTTTTGGAAAAGTACCATGTCACCAAAATCAAACGTTACATTGCGTCGCAGGATCAAGAAAAAAGAAATGCGCCAGTGCGCGGCGCACCTTCCAGCGCCGACACGCATCGCCGTTATGGGGGCGTCGATCAGTTTCGCGGTCAGATAGCGTCGTCGTATGATGCTCGCGGCACGGATCGTCCGATAGACGGAAGCGTTCACGGCGGTCATCAGCGACCACGGCACGATGAACAGAATGACCAGCGTTGCGTAGCATTTGTACAGGCGCACGTACGATTGGTGCATGCGCAGTGCCGACGGGTGCATCCCGTTGAATTCGAACCTGGCCAGCGCAATGATTTCAATGCGCGTTTCATGACCGGCAAATACTGTTGTCTTTTCTTTTAGTTCTGCGACTCTGTGCGTTTGCAGACGTCGAAATGACATCGGTTTCATGCTTGATGCGGCAATTCAAAATGACCCGGATGACTCATTCTGTCTCTCAGGAACACTGGTCACTTCACCAATAAATTTGAATTCGCACGTCAAGCGTGAAACTGTTTACCTCTAAAAGCGCCCATTGAGTCGCAGAACCAAAAGAAAGGATCATGCAGGAATGTACGCTGTTTACGGGTTTCGCCAGCGGTGGTGGACGCATACATACCGCGGTGCCCCCTTACTGGCATGTGCGTTGTGCGACGGACACCACGTCCAAAATGTTCACAAATGTGCAATTTTTGTGACCAATGGTAACCCCACTAGTTTCCTGCCATGACAATCAGTGACATGATGCCTGCCACCAGCACGTTCCAGTAAACAACACAACAATAATTTTCTCAAAGCAGCCAACTAAATACTTATAAGCAGTAGTGTAAAGTATACAGGATCAGTGGCCACTTGTCACAAGAAATCAAGAAACTGTGAACTCCACTGGTGTGTTCTGCAGTCTGTTGATTTTGTGTGGATCAAAAAAACCTAAAAAACAATATTTTCACTGAAAAAAACCACAACCGGCAAAATTATTGCGACGTCGCCCTGTGCGACTCACCAGACGGGCAGTCGAAAGAGCACGCCGCCGGCGACGACGCACGCAATCGCGCTCACTGCCGTGTTGGCGCCGTGGCATCGTGTGCGATGGTAGAGCGGCTTGCAAATGGCGATGTAACGGTCGACGGAGATGGCGACACAAAGCCAAACACTGACCGACTGACAGGTGGAGATGGCTGGAAGCATGCGAGGCAGCACCGCGCGACAGTACGAGCACTTGCGCACGAGCACGCTTTCCTATAATAAGCCTCATTCGTGCAACTGGCACCCCTGGCGTCACGTCACGTCACGCGGCGTCATTTTTGCTCATTCGTGAAGCAGCAAAACATCGCAGCTTCACGTGCTAACTAACGCGTGTGCTAAGTGATAAGCTTCACGCTATATCCGCGGACCGCTGTGGCGCAGAGCCCTCAAAATGGTGCACAGCCCTCAAGCCGGTGTTGAGCCACCGCTCAAAAATTCTTGCGGACTGCACACCGGTTGAGTGCTGCGCACCTTGGTACCCCACACCGTCGCACGGGTATGGTGAAGACTGACCGTCGTCGTCAGTGGCATTTCTAAACAACCCTATACAAAGCCAAAAAAACCAAAGAAAAAACCGATGCGTGCGACCTCGCCTCGCTCCTGCCAACACGGCAGGCAGCCGGGAAACACGGCGAGCGACAACACCAACACGAGCATGTCGACGACGGAAAGCGCCAGCAGCAGAATCAACAGCGACCGCGAACTGGGCGTCCGTCGCAGTCGTACGACGCAGCCGAACACGAGCACACTCGCGAACGTGACAACGGTGCCCGGCACACAAACGGCCGGCATGCCGACGGCGTACGACCACCTGCGCACGGAAGGACAACGGTCGCTTTGGAGAAACTGCTGTTAGATTTGGTTTTTTTGTTGTTGTTGTTGCTGTTGTTGTTAAAAGCGTCTGTTAAAAAACCCGGTATGTACTCGAAATTGGAGAAAAAGAGCGTCGATTTTTGATGAAAACGAAAACGGTGCCTGAAAATGTCTAAAAAAATTTTTGTCAATAAAAACATTACTGTGTGGTGGTCTCGGTTTTGTTCATAAATACTGTATCACATGTATTCCTTGCGATTGGGAATCGGATCACGTAAAGAACGACAGAGATACGGTTTAGATCAAAAATTCTTTGCGTCTTGGCGTGAACAAAACAAAACAAACGACTCAAAAGAAAGTTCTCACAGTACATGATTGAACTTCACGGAGTCCAAAGGGTGCTTAAATTCACTCACCACATGATTCGCATTGTTACAGTGTCCTGCCAGCACGCCTCTGCGGAGTAATGAGAATGATTCGACCGGTTTGAACATGGGTCTCTCATATGATACATGTCGGAATGTTTCTTCAGATCACTAACAGGCTAAAAAAATCAGGCTTCTTAACGGTTTATCATGCTTGTTTTTTCTCCGAAAAGTAACATTTGACAAGTTATGCATAATTGGGTTTAGATGCGGTATGTTAAAACCGAACTCTAACAGTTATTATTCTTCCGTTGAACCTAATATTATCTTTTCGTGCAAGGAAGATGCGATAATGTTGAATGCATTTGTGGAAAAGTCGCACAGCTGAACCCTGAACACGCTGTTCCGCGCACCAACGTAGTCCGAATATGAATTAAAACCGAATTAGGTATTGCGTAAAAAAGATTCTGATTAATTTTTTTCATTTTCTTTCACACAACAGCCTTCAAATTACGTTCACTTTTGCTGATTTCAAATTGCCGCGCAGCCGCAAAACATTTTCCCTATATCTGTGCGTGCAAAGTGCAAACGCATGTCACGACACGTTTAAGAAGAAAATTAATAATAGTTCTGAACCGTGACACCTTATAGCAATGAGAATGAGGACTGCAGTTATAATTTGAAAAGCAAATAAACTCAATCATTATTTTATATCACAACCGGATACACCAGAAAAAACGGCCCGCGGGTGTGGCCTTTCGAACGTTTTTCGCAGTCACATTCATTAAAAACAAAGTAAAATCGTTCCGGTCGTTGAAAAGGTCGTCCGTTTAAATTTCCGCTTATCACATTCTAACCGCTCATCAGGGTAATCATACTACTCCATCTGCGATGCAATAATATCTATACTACTCTGCAGCCCACGTTGGAAACTGACAGTAAAGAATGAGATGACAGTCGAAAAGTATAGCTTTGAAACACGAATGAATGGCTAGCGCATGTGTTTGCGTTTACCACCGGTATTATGATCATGATGGACCTCAGCTATGGTTCCACTTCGGTGTTTTAGGGATGCACGCACACAACAGATGCTGAGCCCGAACTGAAAAACGCAAAAAGCATTTTAACCGAGCACTTGAACATGATGAGCAAGTGGAAATGTGCGGCCCACATGACTGCCGACTGTTGTAATGCTTTCTCGCTTCTGTAGCATTTTCCCGGCTAATAAAATACTGTTTGTTTTTGCGAGTGTGCGCTTTGTAATTTTCGCCCTGAAGCTGTATGATATGCGACTGAAAGTTTTCTGTGTGTTTTTCAACAGGGCCACCACACCAAATAGGGAAAACTTGTTAATTTTTGCTTCGGTCTGTCAACTACAAACGACCGGAGAACATATGCTTTCAAGTGTGTTTGTGCACATTCATTGCATGATGGGATGGTGCCCTGCGGGTGAAGCACGATTGTTGTTGTTGCTTTCGTTTGTCGACTTTAAAGCGGGTTAAGTCCAGCTCGGGAAAAAAGTTTTCTGCTCAAAAACGTAGTGTGCACAAAATTTGCGTTAAACGTTACGTGTTTCTTTTTCCGTTCATGTATTGCACGGTTAACGGCCACGATGGGCACCACACTTCTTTTTGTGGACTACCTATACAGTTTACCGTATTACCCCCAATAAACCCCCATGGGGGATTAATACGTCAGCGACTTTTAGGGGTGGGGGTTTATTGGTGGGGGGGGGGATTATTGGTGGGGGGGGGGGGGTTATTATACAAAAATTTCTAGGGGTGGGGTTTTGTTGAAAAAAGGCAAAAATACCTTGCATGGCAGGCAAGAAAGTTGCAGAAACTTCTACTTTTCACAGAGATTTCCTTTTGTAACAGCCTTTTGTAATGAAATTACCATTAACTCATCCATTTGGGGCCTTTGGTAGCACAATTTCACCAATGTCACTGCATTCAGCCACTGAATTCGCTGGGTATGTGTTTCAAACAGGTTTCCAATTAACCCCCATGGGGGATTATTTGTGGAGGGGGGATTATTTGGAAACTGGTCGGGGGGGGGGTGGGGGTTTATTGGTGGGGGGGATTAATGGTGGGGGGGTTTAATGGGGGTAATACGGTATAACTGTTATTTTTTAGTTTCAGCAGGTTTGAGAAAAAACAAGAAAAAACATAAACATGAGGTTTTACGTCATAAGTGGCGATAAGTTTGGCAGACAGTTTCAGGACAGTTCCATTGCACGCTCGCAACACAGACACAAACGCCTACGCATTTGGAACGGATGTATTTGTGAATGAAGCGCATGAGACTCCTGATTTGTTAATTTTCATGAAGTGAACAATTTATCGCAAGCTTGCAAGAAGTTTGTTTGTAACTGTTCGTTTGTTTACTCAATACACCTATGTATGTTTGGCTTTGAAAGTACCTTGACTTCAAAAGAGACGCCCAGGACCTCTAATTTGAGTTCTATGCAGAGTTCTAGTTCTATACGGGAACGCAAACTTAACCACCTCATTGCCGCAATACAGCCGTTGTTGACAAAATGGAAACTCAAGGAGCGTTTTATCAGCAGTCATGCAGCTGTTGGCGATACGTTTTGCGCGGTGCAAACAACCGCACGGTTGAAAGGTTTGGATTTTTTCCCCGAAAAGCAATTCAACGGTTTAAACGGCTGCGCACACAATCGAACGATGCTGTTTTTGATACAACTTGTATGAACGGCTATATATATATAGATCAACTGTATACAGTTGAGAGATGCAAACCGAATGCACGACATTTGTACGTTTTATCTTCAGCTGCTGGTACGTTCACCTTGATTTGTTGAGTGCTCCGCAAAAGAACCTTTTCAAATGTGAAATATCGAATCATATTATTCCTCATGTCCACCCAAATATGCTGCTTTTAAAAGTTTGCCGGTATTTCAGAAGCATGTACGATGGGGAGACAGCGTGGAGACAGCGGTGCGTGGCAAACTTGTTGACATGCCGTCTTATGCAATGTACCGTGCGTTCTACAAACCTGAAACTGGCACATACCGTATTACCTCTATTAAACCCCCCCAAAATTAACCCCCCCCAAAATAAACCCCCACCCCCTCGACAAGTTTCCAAATAATCCCCCCCCCCCCAAAAATAATCCCCCATGGGGGATTATTGGAAACCTGTTTGAAACACATACCCAGAAAAACATACACATAAACAGTGAATTCAGTGGCTGGTTGCAGTGAAAATGATGAAATTGTGCTACCAAAGGCCCCAAATGGATGAGTTAATGGTAATTTCATTACAAAAGGCTGTTGTAAAAGGAAATTTCTATGTAGTGTAGAAGTTTCTGCGACTTCCTTCCTGCCATGGAAGGTATTTTTGCCATTTTGCCCACCCCTAAAAATGGTTTCCAAATAAACCCCCCCCCAAAAATAAACCCCCCCCCAAAAATAAACCCCCACCCCCAGAAGTCGCTGAAGAAATAAACCCCCATGGGGGTTTATTAGAGGTAATACGGTACATGTACGTGTTATATACTGAATTAAACATAAACCGCCATGTGTTACCACAAACGAGCTGTACTATAAATAAGTCACGATTCGATTTACTTCACCGCTTCGAGTTATACGACTGAAACAGAGAAAAATGTGTGTGGGTCGTGGGACGGAAAGCTGTTTTGTTGCAATTCACGCGACAAGGAAGTAGTCAATGCTCTTTTTTAATTATAGAACCACAACACAAAAATAAAATGCCATTTCCATGGAATGCTAAATCCGTCAAATTTCATCAACTTATGAAAGTGGAAAACAACAGGACAAAAGACAGTGGTTGGTTGGTATAAGGCACCCATACCGTACCGCACAGAACTCGCCTGGGAAAGGAATCTAGAGTGATGAAGTTTTGAGTTTATTAGGTTATCAAAAACATGCACCGAAACAATAGTGAAGTTGATTTACGGGGATCCGCATGCACTGATTCCAACGAGAATAGGCTGAATTTGTGACCCTCTGTGTAGGGTTATGTTTTGAATTGTATTTACGAAACTGATTTCCACCAATGGAATCAAGTTACTATTTGACTTGTTCTTCGCTTGTCCACTTTTGATTCCAACATGGAGGACTTTTTGTCAAATTCATTTATCCATTCCGAGTGAAGCACGTGGGGGTTAAAAAAGCGTGTTCAAAAATTGAAGTAACAGACAAAGAACACCAACTAAAAAACAACAACAAAACAAAGAGCAAAAAACACACAAAAAAGTGAAAACAAATCACCGAAATTCATACATCTGGCGCGTTCGTTCCGGACTGTGTCGTAGTGTCAACGACTGAAACCATTCGGAGCTCTTGTGAAAATAGTAGCCCTCGATTTCACCGCTCGACTTCTGCAGTGAGATGTAGTAGAAGCCGGCGAAAGAGGCGCCGTTGATGTTCTGCACCTGAAATAGGAACGGAGAACATTGAAAAAAACGCACGAACATCAACAGACTTCCGAACACCTGCGAAGAATTGTTACACCTGTAACAATTTACGCCCATAACCAAAACGCACATTTTACGTTGGTGAAAATAACAGATTATTCACTATTTTGCGGCCAACGGCATACGGAATGGTGCACGTGTTTTTTATACAATCCACTGGTTTTCAAGATTGTCCACACCAATAGGTCCAAGAGGTTATCCACACAACACAAGTATCACATCTACATTTTCGTGATCACCAACCTTCGGGTCAGGCACCAGGAACTGCTCCTTCCAGCGCATGAAGACGACGTCCGATTGCGCGAGCGCGTCGTAGTCAAAGTCGTCCGTGTTGAATGTTTGCGCGAACTGCGAGAAAAAGCAACAATGAAAAACAGTAACACAGGCAAGTGAACGGTTATGGAACGTGTGGCAGTTGAAATGGCGATGCCCCAACTGTTATAGTTGGTCGGTGCAAACCAGTCACTTGGACTGAATGAAGACGCAAAATTCAGATGTCCTGGTAAACGTGCACTGTGCGGCAGCATGAAAACATCAGAAGCACACGAAAACACTCACACATGTACTTGCTTGAAATAAGAATTTGAATTCGTTTCATTTCAATCAAACGCAACAGAATGATTCCTCTAAAACGCGTTAAGATTATGTCGAAACTGATGGTATTAAAGACAACTTTGATTTCAATCAGCTCAGTGCAAACAGTTAATGTGCAAAAAACAGCATGGCGAGGATAATTGATGAAAAAAGAACACCAAACAAGTACAATCGAACTGTAAAACATATTGATTCTGTGCTTTCCAGTATTGGAATCTGGCACGATGCGCTGAGTGGATGGATCGTGCTGAACAGGACCAATCAGGTAGCTTAAATTCAAAAGCAACAAATAAACTGATCGCCCATGATTTACAGTTCCACTGCAACGTTGCCCAATGTCTCGATTCACCTGCGTGAACGCAGCAAATTTGTCCCAATGCCGTTTGTCGATCTCTTCATCAGCGTCCCATTTTCGTGTCAGAAACGGATGCTGCGGCCCAATGACTTCGCCGTGGAAGAAAGTGGTCAGCTTTTGGAATTCCTCCGTTAGACCCTCGATCACGAGATAGCCGCACAGTGTGGCTGCTTCGTAGTCGACCTGTTGTAGCTCTACATCAACCTGAAGCATTTTGAGTTTGATTAAACAACTTTCATCCAGTGAAACTTGCCTACTCATGGTGTCTTACACTTCTCTGGTATTATGCCGTGCACTGCAGAATAAAACTGACTGACTGACTTTAATGACGTTCTTGTTTACTTTGCATCGTGCATCACGATCTCAAGCCTAATTTTTTTTTAAAAACACAGCCACGCAAACAAACACACTGGCACACAAAACACACATAGTGTTGAGCTGCGCGCGATCGTGCGCGTGCGTTTTTTTTGAAATATCGGTATTGTTGTCGAGGTTGAGAAGGTGTCCCGGGTCTTTAACAAGAACTTCCGTTCCACAATCAGCGCATCTTAGCGACCTTTCAACGTAAATCACAAAAAAACCTCCACAAACATCGTAACAATTGCCCTTGCTCTTCTGATGTCCTTTGAAGCGTGACCCCGAATAGAGAATGCTGGTCGGAATGCCCGGACTGGAGGCCGGCCGCGACGGCAGCAACGGCCAAATGCTGTACGGCGTGATCAAATCGGCGTTCAAAATCGAGTTCTGACTGTTGTCCGACTGGTCCTTGTCGGAAGTGGGCGAGTCGTCGTCGACGTTCTTGTCCGAGCCCGGCAGCATGTCCTCGCTCTTCATCGTGTCGCTGTCGACCTCCATCGTGCCGGTTGCTGCTCTGAAAGCGCAAAAACGACAAAAACAACAATTACTCAGCTGTGTGCAGCGGCTCACTTGGCGCTTTCTTGTATACTCTGAAACTTAGAAAGTGTGCTGTTCTTTTGCCTCATGAATGTGAGCTTTTCAAAGCGCTGGGAAGTGCAATAAAGCACGCTTCGACATGACCGGTAAATAATAAATATATTAAGATTTCTGTAATAGCCCCAGCATAAGCACCGTATATCGAAGCATAGATCACTGAAATCCAATCATTCTGCTTCCGGTTGAACAAACAAATATTTTTCTACTCTGCTGTGTTTTTCTAAAGTAGCAGAACGGAGTGGGTTCTGCAGTTTGCTACAGTCACCAAGAACGGACCAAAGTAAACCACTAACTTCTCGAATGTTTATGTCAGTGACCGTGCAACAATTCAACATAACCTGTACAATTCAAACGTAGCCTTAAAATCACAGCAACAGTAATGAAGCACGACCAGACCAATCAATAGAAAGAAAGACAATGTGCGACAAAAAGCCGTATCATTGTCAGAAATTAGCAATGAGGCAAACAATATACAATATTGATGAAGCTGTTTTGAGCCGATAAACTAGAGAAAAACAATTCTGAAACGAACGAACAATTGACTAAAGCAGCAAACGGAAGAAGACGGTCGAATTAGTAAACCGTACAATCAATAATTTAGACGATAAGCTGTCACAAAATTAGTCGAAGAAGCGAATTTATAAAAAGTCAGCCAACAACAAGCCTTGATCGGGTGGAACAAGTTATCGAGAACTATCACTTTTCATCGTCTCCGTGACGATTTTCCCTTCGGTTTTTCCGCCGGCTGCCGTGTACCGAAGTTGTTCGCCGCTAACAGCTCACGGGCAACGTTGTTTATGTGTCTGAAGCAGAAACAAATATCAGTGGAAAAGCGGTGGCTTTGTTCTTTTCGATCCAATATGTCAAAAAACAGTGCTATTCTGACACAAAACATCACTGCAAGAGGCGCTGAAATGCGCGAAAAGAAAACTGTCAAGGGCCGGTTCATTCACCACATCAAATGAGTTGGAACGATTGATTTGAACAGTGACTGGTGTTGCACAGTTTACAGACATAAAAACAAATATTAAAAGAGCGTTGTTTGGAGGCTGTCTGAACTTTTTGTGGGAAGTCACCGAAACACCGAACCACCGCGCGGTTTGGCACCTTCGGCGTTTCTGGAGCCGGTGTCACGACAACCGCAACCTGCTGGGGGCTGGCTGCATGCAACAGCGCCACCCGCTGGGGGACTGGCAGAGAAGAGTTGCACGTTCAAAAACAAGCCCACTATCGCCCACCGACTTGAATCTGTCCGGCCCGAGGTGTACGCCGCCGTACCAGCGACTGACGACGATGAGCACGTCCATGGCGTCCGTGACCTCCAGCAGATGCAGCAGGCGACCGCCCGCGCCGTGTTCACCGTCGTCCTCGCAGTCCTGCCGAAGAACGCCTGCAAACACAGAAAACGCATTCAGACACACTGAAAAGAGAAAAGAAACACCTTATATGCTGACGAGTGCGGGCTTGTAAACTGGTGCCTTGTGGAAAGATACACTTCAACTGTACGTTTTCCAAAATACTTTTTTGGAGTGTACCAAATCGAATAAAAAACAAAAAAAACAACCACACACAATTGTTGGCAGACTGCAGTTGTTGTTGTTCGTTTTATTCGTGCATGAAAAACCCTCATATGCTCCTGTTTTAAGGCTAAACCGAAAAACAGTGCAGCACTCGCGGTATCCGTCTGCACTGTGCACGCCCAGCAAATAAAATAACCAGTAAATTCACCGTTTCGCTGGTTGTCTCGAATGCGGTAGGCGTAGATGTTGTGAGTTGCTCGTGCTATTTTGTTGTTCTGCAGGAGGTAGCGAAGCACTTCGTCGACCTGGAGCAACGACTCGAGATGACACTTTTTTTCATTTTTACGACTTCTATCAGTGCTGATGGCAAAATATTTCGATACAAAAAACCAGCAGATGAAAATTACTATTTGCGGCAGTTGCAGTCAGTCACCACCACAATTATGCGTTTAAAATTGCGATTCTAAGTTTGTTGGCTATGGCAGCCAATGAAAGACTTTGTTTCGAGAATTTCATTCAAGTCTAACAGATTTTTTACATTTGTAAATTGCCGATTGTAACTGTTTAAAATCACGAATCCTACACGTGCAGTTCAGTGCGATAGCAGAGCGTGCAGCACACGCAGGCGCGGTAAGAGGCCAAAAGTTAGAAAAAGAGAGACAACATTCAGACGACGAGTTGAGAGGGTCAAGAGAACAACAAAAACCGAATCACCTGACATTTCTCGGTCACAGCCGCACAATGCGCTTGGAATGTGCTCTTGCGATCGGTGATTGGTTGGCCGGATGTGACGTCAGGCAGATGCGACCAATCAGCGACGTCGACACCATTGTCGTGCTCGTAATTGTCGTTCGAATCGGGCTGCTGTCGCGAACACTCGCCTAAGATGGTATAGTTCGTTCAGTTGAATATGACAGACCGAAATGACGTCATCTGCTGTAAACACATGCCTACGTAGTCGTGCTGCGCAACCTGGACTCGGGTTCGCTGAATTATTTTCCGTAAAGAAAAGAAATCAGTTTTTTTTGTAAAAAATCGTTTTTACAACCAGTAAATTTTTTTTACTGAGGTGCTAGGTACAGTCGAACTCAATAAAATGTGGAATCAGCTGATTGGTCGGCCGAGGGGAGGCTGCTCACACTCCGCACCCTTCTTTTTCGTGGATCTGGATTCTATTGAAACGTGTTTCTTTTGAATGAGTGTGAATTTCCAGCACCCTTTTCACGCTAAAAATAAACTGAAAATGTTAGAGACTGCAAAAGTCAGATTTTTTTAAAATCAATAGCTCAAAATGTATTTTTTGTTTGATGACGACGACAACGTCGTCGCTTAATTTTTGATTGTGAACTGAAAGACAAACGCCTGAAAGGAGTGCGCTGTGCATGGTTTGCTGCGTGCACCAAGTAAATGACCACAGCACCTTACCAAAAACAACTTGAAAACGGTGAAAATGAAAGATGAAAACAAAGTCGTCGTCGTGTCGTCGTCGTCCGCGAAGTCGAAACGCATTTTTTTTAAATTGCGGACGCATGTCGATCGGTCAGCTAGGAATGAAACCCCCTTCAGCTGGCTACACAGCGCACTCATTTCAGGCTTTTGTCTTTCAGTTCACATGCAAAAATTAAGCGACGACGTCGTCAATAAAAAATGCATTTTCAGCTGTTGAATAAAAAAAAATCTGAATTTCGCAGTTCTCCAACCCTTTGAGTTTATTTTTAGCATGAAAAGGGTGCTGGAAATTCACACTGATTCAAAAGAAAAACGTTTCAATAGAATCCAGATCCACGAAAAAAGAAGGGTGCGGAGTGTGAGCAGCCTCCCCTCGGCCGACCAATCAGCTGATTCCACATTTTATTGAGTTCGACTGTAGGTCTAAGTTACTAATGTGACCGCATATGTGACCCCTCCAACCTCCGGGCGTCGTCGATTCGTGCTCGGAGCAGCTCGACTTTCGTTGTTCGTCGTGGTGACTTTCGAAGTTGGCGCCAAAATTTCGCACGACCTCAAACCAGTCGAACAAAATCGGTTCGCCTGTAATGTTCGGATAGTCGTTTGCCTTCAACTCATTGTCAAAGTCGTTTGTCAACAAATCGTCGAGTTCAGTTGCTCGTTTCCGCTGGTCTTTCAGGTTTGATCTCAATAAAAGTTGCACAGCACACAAGTGTCATCAAAGACACAAGCAGACAAGAAATGACCCTGCGAGTATTTCTAACGGAAAAAATGCATTCGGTAGATTGGATCGATTGCACAGTAAAACTGTGTTTTTGCTCTCACTATATTACTCACAATGTGTTTTTGCTGTTGGTGCTGTGTGTTGAAATAAAACTTTGACTCTGAAAAGTATCAGTAATATTTGGCGCATGCAAGATGCTAGAATCTGGAATGCTGATTCGACCAATCAGTGAGCGCAACTGAGAAGTACACGATGATGTGCAGCAGTTCACAGTCTTCACACAAGACAGGCTGTTTCACATAATCTTTAACAAACCCAAATGGCAAATGTACTATCGCGGCCCAGGAGATCGCGGCCCGGACTATCGCGGCCGAAGCATCGCGGCCTGAAAGATCGCGGCCTGGACGATCGCGGCCTGAACGATCGCGGCCCGGACGATCGCGGCCTGGGAGGATCGCGGCCTGGGATGATCGCGGCCTGGGATGATCGCGGCCTGGGACGATCGCGGCCTGGGAGGATCGCGGCCTGGGACGATCGCGGCCTGGGAGGATCGCGGCCTGGGAGGATCGCGGCCTGGGACGATCGCGGCCCGCGAAGTTTTCATACCTTGTCATATATCCAGATCAGACTGGCAATTTACATGTGGCAGTCATCGTGCATTGCGTATGTATATGAAACTGTGCTACTCAAAGAAAGCTATTGGCATTTTTTAAACTAAATTTATTTATGTTATTTATTGCTTATGTTCGTTTGTTGTTTGTAGCAAAATTGACGGTTTAGCTATCATCTATTTAATTTCAAAATTTTGACCGCCCCCAAAGTCACATGCACACCCGCGCCTACCCCCATTAAAAATTTGCAGCTGTCTATCTGGAAAATTTGCTCCAGCTGTCAATATCGCCCTCTAACGACAATCATCTCCCATGTGAATGACTTGTGTGAATAGAGTTGTTAAAAAACAAAAATTGTCATTTTTGCTTTTTTAAAGAAAAATTTGAAAAAATTTGGAAATCAAAGTTGATCTAAATCAATCAAGAAGTCCGAAGAATCACATCTGACGAGCAAGCGCCTCCCGAATGACTCCCGTAGGGCGGAACTTACCAGATTTTGTTTTGGTGACCTCATTTACCCCTTTTCCAAACCGTCATACCTCTTCTAGTGTTTTGACCCTCAAAACGCAACTAATTTAATTATCTTCAGTTCAAATGAACGAAAATTTACCGGCTTGAAATTCGATCCATTGTGATGACGACGCCACGACACGACACGAAACAGCAAGCAGACAAAGTACAGCTGTAGCGCTTGCAAACAGTGCAGCTCGGACGCTCATAATTCAGATTGTGAGGCGAATTGTCACCTTATCTGCATCGGAAATGGTAAGACAACCTTTGCGACGCTCAAAACTTCTGTACAAAAGTTGTTCAAACCTAAAATCAATCGGTAAAACGGCCCAAAATCGACTGCTGACGGTTTACAAGGCAATATCAAAAAAATTGTTGAACTTTCAAAAAAATGTGTCAAAAATGAGGTTTTCAAAGTGTATCACAGAAAAATCTTTCCTTTTTTTAAATCGACATTTTTTTTGTTTTTGTTTTTTTTTTACGAGAAATCGACTTTTTGTTTTTTTATTTAATTTTTTTAATTTCGATTTTTATTTAACAATCCTACGTGTGAGTGACTCAACCTGACCCGACAGCTCCCATGTGAATGACTACAGGGTGTTTCAGACGTAATGGGTAGGTGTTTGACGCGTTATTTCTTGAGTTGTGTTAAACCATGGAATGGAATTTTAGTCAGTTGGTCAAGAAAGTTCATCTTAAATTTGTACAAAATTTCAAAAAAAAAATTCATTTACCTGCCCGCGAATGACATAGCAAAACACAAAAAAACATCGATTTCAGCACGCAACTGGGGGTTCTTGTTTGGCACCGGGTGAAACATTAGCTTGTATGCGACCGAATCGTTGTATGAATGAGTACGAAATGTTTTTTAATCCGATTTGTTTGTTTTAGGTTTTTTATATTTACCGGTTTTTGGAACGTGGTAGACCTTTTTTATGCTCGAGATAGGGTTGGCACAGGAAAAAGGGTTTCTTTTCTGTTTTAAAACCTTTTTTCAGTTTTTTTCTGAAAAAAATAAAAAACCGGTTTTTTACCTTAAAAATTTTCAAACTACGTGGTCAAAAATTACAATTCTTTGCTTGATTGATAAAATGTAAAATTATATTTTTGAAAAAATGGTGCATTGAACTGTGTCGAACTGAACTGGTGAAGCATCATTTTGCAGAAGCTTTTGTTTGAAGGGTCAAGTGAAATACGATGAGGACAAGGTGACTGCTAAACGAAGTGCAGATGCAAAGTGACTGACGACATTGTCGATTTGAAACGGTAACTGATAAAATGTTATTTTTCAAACGCCACCCGCTACCGGTTTCACTTTGCAGTTCTGTAAATCTCGCCCCCGATCCCCATACCTACACGGTCACTGTTCAGTCGTCGTTTTCAATTTACTGAACGTGCTGTTTGGAAACCAATAAAAGCGAAATTGATTTGATTTAAAACAAAAAATTGGGAAGCATTGGGTGGCAAAAAATAGCAAATTGGGTACGTTGTATCCCCGAAAACATAGCGTTTTACGTTGCTCAAAAACACTAATTTTGATGTATTTCCTATTTTGAGTTCAAGGTGCCAAGTTTTGGAAAGTTTAGGAGCTGCAAACTATTCGGGTTATTTGGTTTTAAAACGGTTTTAAAACGGAAAAGAAAAGGGTTTTATTCTGGCAATATAAAAACCGGTTTTTAAAAACCCTAGCTTGAGAAGGCGGTTTTGGCCGTGACGGATATGCAGGTGCAAGCGATGCATTGAGCCTCACTTTGAGAAATTTGAGTTGAGTCACTTTGAGTTGACTGTTGCCGTTGTTGTTGATGTTTGCTGTTATCGCCATCACATTTGAAGTGTTCTTGATTTGCTTGTTTGGCCGCGATCCTCAGGACGCGATCATCCCAGCCGCGATCGTCCCAGGCCGCGATCGTCCCAGGCCGCGATCGTCCCAGGCCGCGATCGTCCCAGGCCGCGATCGTCCCAGGCCGCGATCGTCCCAGGCCGCGATCCTCCCAGGCCGCGATCGTCCCAGGCCGCGATCCTCCCAGGCCGCGATCGTCCGGGCCGCGATCGTTCAGGCCGCGATCGTCCAGACCGCGATCTTTCAGGCCGCGATGCTTCGGCCGCGATGCTTCGGCCGCGATCTAATGGGCCGCGATCTAACGCACGCCAACCCAAATGCACCGACCGATTTTCTCGCAGCACACGTTGTTCAGTTCGTTGTGGAGTCGCCATTTGGCGGCGCGCGACAGCGATGGTGCGCTGATCTCGAGAATCGGCGGCGCCTTGCTCGGATAGTCCGACGGCAACGTGATGTGCAACGTTATTGATCCTGTTGACGACGACGACGACGTCGCAGTAGGGTCGCTGCTGTCGAAGGTGCGTTTTTGCGAGCATCTTCGGTGCGAAGAGGTGTCCAGCGCAGCGATCATGGTGATGCGGTAGACACCGGATTCGGAGAACTCCACGACTAGACCGTCGTTTTCGTCGTAGATCGCCGTCAGCGCGTTCACCTGGAGGGTTTTTTTTCGGAGAAATGTTGTGCAGCAACTTGCTGATTGGCTGCCGTTGAATTGAGCTCACTGAGTGGACAGCGCAAGTGAACCAATCAATCAGCATGCCGGATTCGTATTTTTGAAGTCACAAATCGACCGGCTCTGACAGTTTCGTTCGACTGAAAGTGCAATTTAAAAACATCGAGAAATTTCTGCGAAGTTACCAAAATTCACGCCACAAACAAATACAAGCACATGGAAACCACGAAAATTGCATCAATGCAGCGTCGTAATTCCGACGTTACAAAAACCTCAACATTGCGCTCATGATGCTTAACTAATCACCGCCTCGCCTGAAAATGCAGCCAATCTGACTCCGTTTTATTCACGCTAAAATGGCACTTTACCTCATCTTCGCGACGTATATGGTCTTCGGCGACGATTGATTCGACTTCAAGATCAGTGGAATGACAATTTTCCAGCTTTTCTTGCGACGATTTTGCGCCATTTGAGCTACGCATGCTAGTTGGTGGTGTTGGTTTCACTTGTTATTGGCGGCGGCGGCATTAGGGTTGTTAAAAAAAACAAAAATCGTCATTTTTTTTTAAATTTAAAAAAAAAAAAATTCAAAAATCAAAGTTGTGCTAAATCAATCAGGGAGTCCGAAGAACCACATATGATATGCAAGCGCCTCCCGAATGACTCCCGTATGGCGGAACTTTGCAGATTTTGTTTTGGTGACCTCAATTACCCCTTTTCCAAACCGTCACCATGCCTCTTCTTGTGTTTTGACCTCCAAAACGTCACTAATTGTCCCCAGCTAAGCTAATGCTAAAGTGAAGACAAACATACCGCCTTGAAATTCGATCAATTCTTCTGATGGTGTCGCGACGACACGACACGAAGCAGCAACCAGACAACGTAGCGCTTGCAAACGGAGCAGCGAGCACAATCGGACGCTCTGCGAGGCGAATCGTCACCTTATCTGCATCGGAAATGGTAGGCTAAGCTTTGGGACGCTCAAAAACTTCATCGCAGATGTTGTCGAAGCCTAAAATCAGTCGGTAAAACGGCCCAAAATCGACTGCTAAAGGTTTTACGAGGTATAATCAAAGAAAATTTTTGTTGAACTTTCGAAAAATTGTGCCAAAATTGAGGTTTTCAGAGCATATTAGAGGAAAATTTTTCGAATTTTTTTTTTTAAAAATCGGCATTTTTGTTTTTTTTAATCACTTTAAAAAAAAATTTTTCATTTTTGTTTAACAACCCTAGGCGGCATAGACGGCAAAATAAAAAAACGAAAATTGTCCAGTCCATTGGTGGCCCTTGACAAAACTACGGACCGTATACGGAGGTTATACGGCGCACGCTTAACAAAACTACGGACCGTATACGGAGGTGCGCGCAGCGAAAAATGGCGCCAATTTTATATTCTCAGCACACGCTGCGCGTGCTTGACAAAACTACGGACATTATACGGAGGTTTTCAAAAACGATTGGAAATGTTCAGATATGGTTGGGAATCGATTATACAATCAATCCTGAACAATTTTGGGCGCCAAATTCAAATTTTTTATTTCAAGCGGGAATTCAAAAAACACTCAAAACAGTTGAAAAACAGTGGGAAATGATCAGAGTTTGTTGAATATGAATGAAAACAATCAATCTAAGCAATTTGGTCGCCAATTTTTTTGAATGGCGGGAAATTTAAAATTCAAATTTCTAAAAGATAAAAGACGACTGAAAATGATTTTGTTTTTTGAACATCGGTAAAAAAGTGCATGTATGGTTAACATGCTGACTGTCTGAGCAAATACTACGGTACCATTATTTTTATTGGGTCTCGACACGATCTTCGTGAAAATGCTTACAATCGTTAGTAGTATGTACCAAAATGTTTTCAGAAACACGCAGTGCAAATGCTGAACTTATAACGTACGTAATACGTTTAATGATAGAATTGTTTGTATTGACACGATCTGATTACATTAGTCAGTAGCAGTACTGTGCACCCAAGTACAGTATGTCATTAATCCAGAGCAGCAACAACAGAATGGTGTCATGCCATATTTTGACCCCCGCCATATTTTGACCGTCTGTAACACGTACTCTGATTAGTACCATGTCCCGCGCCGTGTTTGTGTTCGTGTACAGCTCCGTGTCCTGTCCCAGAAATAAAAGCAGCTGAAAAGTCTGAATGTCGTGTTGTTAGTCACTGGTGACTGTTGTAGAAACGCATTTTCTGAATCGATTCCAAATGTAACGATCAGCGCTCAGCAGTCTACAGCCTGCCACTCAGCCATCATCCGCAGTTGAAAGATTTCGTATGTAGGGAATTTCGTATATATTGAAGAAATGTAGGGAATGTCGTGTGTAGGGAATACAGTCGAACTCTATATCATAACAGCTGTGTGGTTGGGATTGCGTGCGGTATGCATGCTTTCTGTGCACAGAAAGCATGCATACCGTAATCCCAACCAATTAGCTGATTCCCTATAATTTAAAAATCGACTGTACGTATGTATATCGGGATGGTGAAAATCGGTTTTTACAGTGACGACCAAAAGTGTTGGAACGCTGCGCGCGTGTTGCATCAGCCGTACAAATTCTATTATAAGAATTTAAGGGCAACGTTGGGTTCACGGGACACTTTTCGACCTTTCCGTCCAACACTTTTGGCCGCTACTGTATATTGCCAGAAAAAAAGGTTGTATGGCTCAAAAAGTGATGCATCATTATTAAAAGTAGCTGCATCTGCAGTTCCGGTACTCCTCCCTCATCTCCACTATAATACAGGAAAAAAAATTCAACGGAGGTTTTACAGAGCACGTTTGACAAAACTACGGACATTTTACGGACTTACGACTACACGTATATAGGTGATTGTTTTGTTTTGGGCAACAACAATGTCGTAATTCAACATTCTATTCATCATACTGCATGGCTTCTTTGGTATTTTGGTACATGCTACCGACGATTTGAAGCATTTTCTTGAAGATCGTGTCGAGACCCAATAAAAATAATGGTACCGTAGTATTTGCTCAGACAGTCAGCATGTTAACCATACATGCACTTTTTTACCGATGTTCAAAAAACAAAATCATTTTCAGTCGTCTTTTATCTTTCAGAAATTTGAATTTTAAATTTCCCGCCATTCAAAAAAATTGGCGACCAAATTGCTTAGATTGATTGTTTTCATTCATATTCAACAAACTCTGATCATTTCCCACTGTTTTTCAACTGTTTTGAGTGTTTTTTGAATTCCCGCTTAAAATAAAAAATTTGAATTTGGCGCCCAAAATTGTTCAGGATTGATTGTATAATCGATTCCCAACCATATCTGAACATTTCCAATCGTTTTTGAAAACCTCCGTATAATGTCCGTAGTTTTGTCAAGCACGCGCAGCGTGTGCTGAGAATATAAAATTGGCGCCATTTTTCGCTGCGCGCACCTCCGTATACGGTCCGTAGTTTTGTTAAGCGTGCGCCGTATAACCTCCGTATACGGTCCGTAGTTTTGTCAAGGGCCTCCATTGGTTGGTTGGTCGATAATTGATAATTCACGCTCTAGTTTGAACAACGGCCTGAGTTGTTCTTGACTTTTAGTTGAGTACAAGTTCCATCTGTTCGATCACGTATCACAACAACGTGTTCAAAATTCGGTATTGATGTGGTAAAATTGAAGCAACCACATGTCAGAGAACCACAGACAAGAAAACCAACAAGCCACAATCAAAACACTTTTATTACTTGCTGCCAAAGCGGGCATTTCAAAATAATACGCGAATTTTTCTCGCGAACACAGACCTTGAAATCAGAACAGGAATGTAAAAACAAAGGGACGTTCGGGAGAATGCAGATTGCGGAAAAATTCAAACACAGTGAAGCGTTTGCATCCGCACGAATCCACATGTGCTCCCCAAATGTCAGAGTCAACCGTCAATCCAACTCCTTCATCCAAGCGTTTCTCTTCTTCACCAGTTCACCGACCCAACCCCGGATGAGCTCAGTTTTGAACAGACTTTGCGGGGTGTTCTCAAAGAACTGCTGCAGTTTTCGCGGTGTCTTGTCTCGTTGCTCATATTCGAACGCTTGCGCGAGCATGTCGAACTTGTCGAGGTCAAAGACGAACTGAGCCTCCAACGTCGCGCGGTGTTCGTATTCGAGCCAGAGTGCGTGCAGTTCGTTGCCAGCGGCGTTAGGCAGCAGTGACTTCAGTTGCTCGAATGCCTGCGTACAAAAGTCTCACGGTCTGTAAGCCACGCAACGAGCCATTAGTACGCAGTTATGTTGCACAGTCAACAAAAAACACACGCACGCGCACACGGCGAGATCACAGCAGCGTACATGTCACCCCATGGTCTGGTGGTAGTGCGTTACTCTTGGCTGTGCGTTCGGGGGAGCGAGCCCCGCCGAGGGGTGTATAGGCGCCTAATGACACATAAAACTCGATGGGCGCCATACTCAATGGCGTTCTGCACGGTTCTCTGGGTTAGCCCTGGCTAAAAACATCGTCTAAAATCCCAACAACATGCCTGACTCTCCATGGCAAACTTCTGCTCGGCGCCGATGCGACAGTGTGGCGTGATGTCGCCTGCGATGCACTCGCCCATGTCGTGCGCCAACGCCATTCGCACGCAGCGCTGCCGGTCCAAGCGGCCGCCACTCGGCAAACGCTCGGGCAGTAACATCGCCAGAACGGCCATTCTGAGAAGTCGCAGCCAAATATATGGACAGTCTCAATTCGCCATCCGCTGTACAGTCGAACTATGGGCAATCAGCTGATTGGTTCGTCATCCCGTGCAAACATGCTTTCCACCCACCTCTAAGATTTGAGTTCGACTGCAGGCAGCTTGCATTTCTAAAAAGTGACCAAATTTCCGAATCCAACCCCGACCTGTACATGTGACACGCAACGGTCTCTGGCTCTTCAACATCACTGAGCACCCATCCAGTTCGTTTCAGATGTTTCAAAGTGCCCAAATGCGCGCAGAACTCAATAATTTTCAGCGCATTTTCACTGGTACTATTATTATCATCAGAGGCCATTGTTTTCTGCTCAAAAATGTTGCTGAGAACTGGTTGACATTGAGTGAAAACATTTTATGGTATTATCTTTCCTTTTTTCTGCACCTCCATGGGTTTGCAGACGCAGAAAGGAAACCAGTTTCATGCTTTATGCGGCATTTCTAAATTACTGAAACGACTCCATCGCATTTCAGGGACGTGGGTCACGTCAGCAAATTTGAACTGCCGCGTCAAGCATGAAAAAGATTTTCTTTCAACGCGCTCTTGAGTCACAGAACCAAAAGAAGAGATAATAGTAGCCAATGAGACAAGGCAAAAAAGTGTTCAATCAGAAGAACATTCGAAACGGAAAAGAGTCGGCGTGAAAAGTGCATTGTGAAATGTTTTATTTTCAATGAAAACAAAAACGAAATCAACGATCAGCAAAACGTAATCATCCGACTTTCTCACACTTGCAAGAAAAAGACACAAAACAAAATAAGGCAAACACAATGGCGCACCAGTGATAAAAACTGACGGTCATCAAATACTTTTTCAAAAAATCGAAAATCATAAAAAACGTGATAACAATATTATTGTAGCGAAGAAGCGCCCATCTCAGTGTTGTCAGTCAGCGGCTGCATCAGCTGGCATCTTCTGGATGTTTCCAGCTGAAAAGTAAAATTTCGAAATCGCGTACAGTGGACCAGTGATAGAAATGAAAGGGTTACATGCAAGATGCAACTACAGTAGTACCTAAATTATAAGCAATCAGCTGATTGGTTGGTGATCACGAGGCTGCTTCTGTGCTGTCATTGCAGTTAAGGTGGCGGGGTCTGTCCTCCTGCATAGAAAGCATGTATCACGTGATCACCAACCAATCATCGAATAGCCCATAATTTTGAGTTAGCCTGTTATGTAGCATCATTTTTGTTGCGGAATCAAACAAACCAATTACAATTCTATTTGAAACACTAGCGGAATTCACGAAACTACGAAATGCAAACACAAATAAAGCAAAAAAATAAAAACAAATGTAAACATCAACCATCGACGTCCATCACTGTCGGTAGTAGATTCTCGCGATTCTCCATTTCGAAACTGCTTTCCACTCCATTCAGCCGCTCGTTGGCCGCCAGCAATTCGTCGCGTTTCCGTTGGCACACTTCCACCGAGTGTTGCAGCAGCTCTTTCGTTGCGTGCACCAGTTTCAGACGTTGACGCAACGCGTTTCGATAGGCGCACTCCTGCATTGCAACAAGAAGCAGTGCAGAAATTCGAATTCAGCCTGCAAACAACACGCTGTGGATGCCATTGTGAGGAATGTCGTGTCGTTTGCTGCTGCAGAACCACGTGAACAATGGACACGCAAACACACAGGCACACACACAAAAAAGAGACATCGTGTTGTGCGCGCGCCTCTCTGATGCACACGCTTGCTGGTGTGTTGGCGAGCTACCGAAAAAAAACCACGCGCAAAAAGGGCTAGAACACCACCATTGTTATAGTCTCCTTTGGTTTTTTGAGAATCAATGTGTTTGCAGACGTTCTCATAATGGAAAATTTGTGTCGTGCTCGACGCGGCAATTCAAGAAGTGACTGTCGTCTCAGAAACTACGGTCACCTCAGTTGATTTTCAATTGCCGCGTAACTTTTAGCATCAAGTCAATCAAACGGTACTTTTGTGACTCGACCAACCTTGTTCAGGAACGAATACGCGAGGTCGAGTCCCTCCAAGAGTTCCGTTCGTTGTTGTTCGCTCAACTCCGCCTCCGCTTGCACCTGGTCACTGGGCAACAGCACAAACGAAGGCACGTGGAAAACGCTCTCGATGCAGTACGCCTAAAAACGTTTTTTGCGAGGTATTTCTGTTATTTTCACTTGATTTCATTCTGAATTTTAAAATAAATATCATCTATTAATAAGTTTTATTGTTATTTCGCCTGTCGTTGGGAAGAAGCAAAACAAAAACGCAAAACTAAAAATAAAATTGAAGCTCATTTTGAATCGAAAATTTAAATTGAAAGGTTCAAAGTGCCGATTGTCTGCATAATGATTATCATTCATCGACAATTATCAATCATTCATTTTGAATCGAAAATTTAATTTGAAAGGTTCAAAGTGCCGATTGTCTGCATAATGATTATCATTCATCGACAATTATCAATCAATCAGCCGTCATGTCAGCTGTTATGTCTCATCAATGTTTACAATTACAAATTCAGTATATCAGAGCTTGCAAATATTAGCCTCGTTTGACACCAGCAAGGTACAAAAGTACATTTTTCACATAAAAGATTGATAGCGACCATATGACGCATCGATTTGTTTGAAAGTAAACTTCCAACTAGGGTTGGCATGGTAAAAATACCGGTTTTTTTTACCGGTAAAAAAACACGTATTTATACGCGTTTTTTACCAGGGCAAAAATGGGTGCCTTGAAAAAAACGGGAAAAAGACCGTTTCTGTATTTTTCCGGTTTTTTTTCAATTTCGGACCCTGAGTTTTTATATCATTTTTGATGAGAAAATGGGAAAATCTGTGACCAAGAAAAATATGATGACGAAATTGACACTGATGTTTGAAAGAACTGTTAAGCGATGTGCAAGAATCAGCTGGAGCTGCCGAGCTGAGCTGAAAATTTCAAAAATTCCAAATGTCGCTCAACATTGTCTTTCTTACACAATTACTGATTTGTTTTCTTTTTGATCTGAACTGACTGAACTGATTCGGTTTAACTGCGTTATTGCAGCAAATTGTGTTCGTCTATTGTGACCAAAGACTGTCCGGTGAAAACGCTGTGGTTTTTTCTTGTGTAATTGGTGGAATATAAATTATTGAGCAAAAGATAATGTTCGATTTATTGCTGACCTTTTGGGTTTTCAAGCCCAAACATAATTTATTTTCTTTGTTGGTGCACGATATTTTGAACAAAGCATTCTGAAAGTTGTTTTCACAAGTCCTGGTTCAAGTTGAAAGTCGGCTGCAAAAAATATGTGGGTTTTACACCTTTTTGGCTTTCGTTTTTTTCCGGTAAAATTACCGTAATTTTACCGGTAAAAATACAGGTTTTTTTTACCACGATTTGAAAAAAAACGGTATTTTGCCAACCCTACTTCCAATCACCGCAAACCTCAAACTTGTCCATCATGCGTTCAATCTGAAAGTTTACGGTCAACGACTTTGTCAGTGACTTTTCAACAAAATCCATTGCTTCATCGGCGCCGACTCCCTGAAAAAGTTTTGAAAAATTGAAATAAAAACATCAAAAGCTGTGGGTTGATAGAACCAGAACGGAAGCAGAAAATTACGAACGAACCTCTTCTTGCAACACCACCCGCGTTGCGTCTTCTAGTTTTTCCAGAATGATGTTGTTCACTGAAAAAATACTGGTAAAATTAATGGAACGAATTATGATCTCGGCAATCTGAACGACGCGAAGACAACGATGGTCCAGATAACCGGATCAGTTTCAAGAATCACCAGGCGATCACAGCAACTCGACACCGTTCGATCAACGGAAAATGAAACAACAATTCATGGCCAAAAGAACAACTTTGTCTTGTCTTGGTGTTTTGTCTGTGAATTTCCACATCATCACCGACTCACTGGTATCCACCAGAGCTTTCGGATTGAACTCAAAGAACTGCGTCTCATATTCGAGGTTCACGGCGCGACATCGACCAGCCAATTCGAAAATTTCGCCGTCCAACTCGAAATCGTCAAACGATGCAGCCGCCGCCGCTGACGTTGAAGGAGCTGATGATGATGGAGATGGATCAATTGTTTGCGCTGCTGCTGCGTCAGTTTTCACTTTGCTTGCTGTCGTTTTCGAAGTGCTAACGGTTGATTGCGACATTCTCGAGCGAGCTCGACTTCGACGTTTATTTGTATTACGCTCTATATATAGTCGGTCTGGATAATTTGGGGCATTAGCTGATTGGCTGGTGCGTTACCGTAATCAGTTATCAGAATCAAACGCGGGCCGTTCAAATTGCAGTCAGGGGTCGAGATGGGGGGGGGGGGGGGGTACCCCCCCCCAACCAAGTCGACACCCCCCCCCCACCCGGGCAAACCCCCCCCCCCAAATTTTGGTCAAAATACCCCCCCCCTCTAAAAATATTGGGGGGCCAGACCCCCCCCCCCTCCCAGATTTCGACCTTCCAAACCCCCCCCCCCACGAATCATAGACAAAAGACCGCACGTACCAAAAGACCGCACGTGCCAAAAGACCGCAAGACCAAAATACCGCAGATTGGTGTGGAACCAAAATACCGCACGTGCCAAAAGACCGCACGAGCATTTAGCAAGTCGGTTCCGCTGATTCTATTTCGATTTTACAATTGCATCAAGCAACATTCGTATCATTTCTTGTGATAAATTGTGTTGTTTTCGTTTGTTCATTGTTCGAGTTCCACTTTTACGCAACAAAATTGTTTTTTTCCTGGTTCACTGGATTTGGAACACGGCCAAATAGTAAAAATGATTGTGGACACAGCGTTTAAAACTCACTTTTGTTTCATAATTTGTCATGGATTATCAAAGTTAGCTGGGGGAATCGTTAGCTGGGCGACGTTTTCTGTTGGCAGTCTGCGCGTTTCACCGTGTTTGTCTTGTGCACCGACCTGTCACGCGACTCTCCCGGCGCTGTGCTCAACCGATTTCAACGAACTATGGCTGAATCAACTCAGTAGAACACTGGCAACACGATTATGTGTCGTTTGTGGTTGGTTCCGATCATTTTTTAAAAACCAAAACATATAAAATCACAACAAATTTGTGTTTTGTCGTTTTTCACACTTTTTTATTGCAAAGCAACCGATGCTGAATAAAACAACAATCAACCAGAAACTACATATCAACGTGTTCCGGATGTTCTGCTGAGATGATTGAGCCGTCGATCGTCGAAATCGGCCTAGTAAATCGTGATCTGAACGACGTTTTCTGTTGACCATCTGAGCGTTTCACCGTGTGTGTCGCGCGCGCCGACCTGTCACGCAGCACTGCCGGCGCTGTGCTTGACCGATTTCGACGAACTACAGCTCAATCAATTCAGCAGAACACCGGCAACACGATGATGTGTCGTTTGTGGTTGGTTCCGATCCTTTTTTTAAAAACCAAAAAAATCCAAATCTCGATAAATTTGTGTTTTGTCGTTTTTCACACTTTTTTGATTGCAAAGCAACCGATGCTGAATAAAACAACAATCAACCAGAAACTGCATATAGTCGTGTTCCGAATGTTCTACTGAGATGATTGAGCCGTCGATCGTCGAAATCGGCCAAGTAAATCGTGATCTGAACGACGTTTTCTGTTGACAATCTGAGCGTTTCACCGTGTGTGTCGCGCGCGCCGACCTGTCACGCAGCACTGCCGGCGCTGTGCTTGACCGATTTCGACGAACGACCGCTCAATCAATTCAGCAGAACACCGGCAACACGATGATATGTCGTTTGTGGTTGGTTCCGATCATTTTTTCAAAAACCAAAAAAATCCAAAATCACCATAAATTTGTGTTTTGTCGTTTTTCACACTTTTTTTATTGCGCGCCAACTGATGTTGAATGGAACAAAAACCAACCATAAACGACACGTCATCATGTTACGGGTGCTCTGCTGATTTGATTGAGCCATGGATTGCCAAAATCGGCCAAGGAAATCGTGATCTGGACGACGTTATGTGTTCCCTTTTTGTGTTTCACGACATGTGTCTTGTGCGCCGATCTGTCACGCAACGCGACTCTGCCGGCGCTGTGCTCAACCGATTTCAAGGATCGACAACTCAGTCAATGATTTTTGTGGAATAAAAAAGGATAGGAAGACAAAATAAACATAAAATAACATATCATAATCACGTACGCAGTGAATGATTTTGGTGCGGTCTTTTGGCACGTGCGGTATTTTGGTTTGATAGCATCTGCGGTCTTTTGGTCGCAAAAAAATCTCAAATGTGCGGTCTTTTGGCACGTGCGGTCTTTTGTTATGATTCGGGGGGGGGTTTGGAAGGTCGAAATCTGGGAGGGGGGGGGGGGGTCTGGCCCCCAAAATTTTTAGAGGGGGGGTATTTTAACCAAAATTTGGGGGGGGGGGTTTGCCCGGGTGGGGGGGGGGGGTGTCGACCTTGGTAGGGGGGGGTACCCCCCCCCCATCTCGACCCCTGACTGCAATTTGAACGGCCCGCGTTTGATTCTGATAACTGATTACGGTAACGCACCAGCCAATCAGCTAATGCCCCAAATTATCCAGACCGACTATATAAGAGCGTAATACAAACAAACGTCGAGGTCGAGCTCGCTCGAAAATGTCGCAGTCGACCGATAGCATTTCAAAAGCGACAGCAAGCAAAGTGAAAACTGAAGCAGCAGCAGCGCAAACAATCGATCCATCTCCATCATCATCATCAGCTCCTTCAACGTCAGCGGCGGCGGCTGCATCGTTTGACGATTTCGAGTTGGACGGCGAAATTTTCGAATTGGCTGGTCGTTGTCGCGCCGTGAACCTCGAATATGAGACGCAGTTCTTTGAGTTCAATCCGAAAGCTCTGGTGGATACCAGTGAGTCGGTGATGATGTGGAAATTCACAAACAAAACACCAAGACAAGACAAAGTTGTTCTTTTGGCCATGAATTGTTGTTTCATTTTCCGTTGATCGAACGGTGTCGAGTTGCTGTGATCGCCTGGTGATTCTTGAAACTGATCCGGTTATCTGGACCATCGTTGTCTTCGCGTCGTTCAGATTGCCGAGATCATAATTCGTTCCATTAATTTTACCAGTATTTTTTCAGTGAACAACATCATTCTGGAAAAACTAGAAGACGCAACGCGGGTGGTGTTGCAAGAAGAGGTTCGTTCGTAATTTTCTGCTTCCGTTCTGGTTCTATCAACCCACAGCTTTTGATGTTTTTATTTCAATTTTTCAAAACTTTTTCAGGGAGTCGGCGCCGATGAAGCAATGGATTTTGTTGAAAAGTTACTGACAAAGTCGTTGACCGTAAACTTTCAGATTGAACGCATGATGGACAAGTTTGAGGTTTGCGGTGGTTGGAAGTAGGGTTGGCAAAATACCGTTTTTTTTTCAAATCGTGGTAAAAAAACCTGTATTTTTACCGGTAAAATTACGGTAATTTTACCGGAAAAAAACGAAAGCCAAAAAGGTGTAAAACCCACATATTTTTTGCAGCCGACTTTCAACTTGAACCAGGACTTGTGAAAACAACTTTCAGAATGCTTTGTTCAAAATATCGTGCACCAACAAAGAAAATAAATTATGTTTGGGCTTGAAAACCCAAAAGGTCAGCAATAAATCGAACATTATCTTTTGCTCAATAATTTATATTCCACCAATTACACAAGAAAAAACCACAGCGTTTTCACCGGACAGTCTTTGGTCACAATAGACGAACACAATTTGCTGCAATAACGCAGTTAAACCGAATCAGTTCAGTCAGTTCAGATCAAAAAGAAAACAAATCAGTAATTGTGTAAGAAAGACAATGTTGAGCGACATTTGGAATTTTTGAAATTTTCAGCTCAGCTCGGCAGCTCCAGCTGATTCTTGCACATCGCTTAACAGTTCTTTCAAACGTCAGTGTCAATTTCGTCGTCATATTTTTCTTGGTCACAGATTTTCTCATTTTCTCATCAAAAATGATATAAAAACTCAGGGTCCGAAATTGAAAAAAACTGGAAAAATACAGAAACGGTCTTTTTCCCGTTTTTTTTCAAGGCACCAATTTTTGCCCTGGTAAAAAACGCGTATAAATACGTGTTTTTTTACCGGTAAAAAATCCGGTATTTTTACCATGCCAACCCTAGTTGGAAGTTTACTTTCAAACAAATCGATGCGTCATATGGTCGCTATCAATCTTTTATGTGAAAAATGTACTTTTGTACCTTGCTGGTGTCAAACGAGGCTAATATTTGCAAGCTCTGATATACTGAATTTGTAATTGTAAACATTGATGAGACATAACAGCTGACATGACGGCTGATTGATTGATAATTGTCGATGAATGATAATCATTATGCAGACAATCGGCACTTTGAACCTTTCAAATTAAATTTTCGATTCAAAATGAATGATTGATAATTGTCGATGAATGATAATCATTATGCAGACAATCGGCACTTTGAACCTTTCAATTTAAATTTTCGATTCAAAATGAGCTTCAATTTTATTTTTAGTTTTGCGTTTTTGTTTTGCTTCTTCCCAACGACAGGCGAAATAACAATAAAACTTATTAATAGATGATATTTATTTTAAAATTCAGAATGAAATCAAGTGAAAATAACAGAAATACCTCGCAAAAAACGTTTTTAGGCGTACTGCATCGAGAGCGTTTTCCACGTGCCTTCGTTTGTGCTGTTGCCCAGTGACCAGGTGCATGCGGAGGCGGAGTTGAGCGAACAACAACGAACGGAACTCTTGGAGGGACTCGACCTCGCGTATTCGTTCCTGAACAAGGTTGGTCGAGTCACAAAAGTACCGTTTGATTGACTTGATGCTAAAAGTTACGCGGCAATTGAAAATCAACTGAGGTGACCGTAGTTTCTGAGACGACAGTCACTTCTTGAATTGCCGCGTCGAGCACGACACAAATTTTCCATTATGAGAACGTCTGCAAACACATTGATTCTCAAAAAACCAAAGGAGACTATAACAATGGTGGTGTTCTAGCCCTTTTTGCGCGTGGTTTTTTTTCGGTTGCTCGCCAACACACCAGCAAGCGTGTGCATCAGAGAGGCGCGCGCACAACACGATGTCTCTTTTTTGTGTGTGTGCCTGTGTGTTTGCGTGTCCATTGTTCACGTGGTTCTGCAGCAGCAAACGACACGACATTCCTCACAATGGCATCCACAGCGTGTTGTTTGCAGGCTGAATTCGAATTTCTGCACTGCTTCTTGTTGCAATGCAGGAGTGCGCCTATCGAAACGCGTTGCGTCAACGTCTGAAACTGGTGCACGCAACGAAAGAGCTGCTGCAACACTCGGTGGAAGTGTGCCAACGGAAACGCGACGAATTGCTGGCGGCCAACGAGCGGCTGAATGGAGTGGAAAGCAGTTTCGAAATGGAGAATCGCGAGAATCTACCACCGACAGTGATGGACGTCGATGGTTGATGTTTACATTTGTTTTTATTTTTTGCTTTATTTGTGTTTGCATTTCGTAGTTTCGTGAATTCCGCTAGTGTTTCAAATAGAATTGTAATTGGTTTGTTTGATTCCGCAACAAAAATGATGCTACATAACAGGCTAACTCAAAATTATGGGCTATTCGATGATTGGTTGGTGATCACGTGATACATGCTTTCTATGCAGGAGGACAGACCCCGCCACCTTAACTGCAATGACAGCACAGAAGCAGCCTCGTGATCACCAACCAATCAGCTGATTGCTTATAATTTAGGTACTACTGTAGTTGCATCTTGCATGTAACCCTTTCATTTCTATCACTGGTCCACTGTACGCGATTTCGAAATTTTGTACTTTTCGGCTTCAAACATCCAGAAGATGCCAGCTGATGCAGCCGCTGACTGACAACACTGAGATGGGCGCTTCTTATCTACAATAATATTGTTGTCACGTTTTTTATGATTTTCGATTTTTTGAAAAAGTATTTGATGACCGTCAGTTTTTATCACTGGTGCGCCATTGTGTTTGCCTAATTTTGTTTTGTGTCTTTTTCTTGCTAGTGTGAGAAAGTCGAATGATCACGTTTTTGCTGATCATTGATTTCGTTTTTGTTTTCATTGAAAATAAAACATTTCACAATGCACTTTTCACGCCACCACTCTTTTCCGTTTCGAATGTTCTTCTGATTGAACACTTTTTTGCCTTGTCTCATTGGCTACTATTATCTCTTCTTTTGGTTCTGTGACTCAAGAGCGCGTTGAAAGAAAATCTTTTTCATGCTTGACGCGGCAGTTCAAATTTGCTGACGTGACCCACGTCCAAAAATGCGATGGAGTGCGTTTTCTGTGATTTAGAAATGCCGCATAAAGCATGAAACTGGTTTCCTTTCTGCGTCTGCAAACCCATGGAGGTGCAGAAAAGGAAAGATAATACCATAAAATGTTTTCACTCAATGTCAACCAGTTCTCAGCAACACTTTTGAGCAGAAAACAATGGCCTCTGATGATAATAATCGTACCAGTGAAAATGCGCAGAAAATTATTGAGTTCTGCGCGCATTTGGGCACTTTGAAACATCTGGAAACGAACTGGATGGGTGCTCAGTGATGTTGAAGAGCCAGAGACCGTTGCGTGTCACATGTGCAGGTCGGGGGTTGGATTCAGCGGAAATTTGGTCACTTTTTAGAAATGCAAGCTGCCTGCAGTCGAACTCCAAATCTTAGAGGTGGGTGGAAAGCATGTTTGCACGGGATGACGAACCAATCAGCTGATTGCCCATAGTTCGACTGTACAGCGGAATGGCGAGTGAGACTGTCCATATATTTGGCTGCGACTTCTCAGAATGGCCGTTCTGGCGATGTTACTGCCGAGCGTTTGCCGAGTGGCGGCCGCTTGGACCGGCAGCGCTGCGTGCGAATGGCGTTGGCGCACGACATGGGCGAGTGCATCGCAGGCGACATCACGCCGCACTGTCGCATCGGCGCCGAGCAGAGTTTGCCATGGAGAGTCAGGCATGTTGTTGGGATTTTAGACGATGTTTTAGCCAGGGCTAACCCAGAGAACCGTGCAGAACGCCATTGAGTATGGCGCCCATCGAGTTTTATGTGTCATTAGGCGCCTATACCCCTCGGCGGGGCTCGCTCCCCCGAACGCACAGCCAAGAGTGACGCACTACCGCCAGACCATGGGGTGACATGTGCGCTGCTGTGATCTCACCATGTGCGCGTGCGTGTGTTTCTTGTTGACTGTGCAACATAACTGCGTACTAATGGCTCGTTGCGTGGCTTACAGACCGTGAGACTTTTGTACGCAGGCATTACAACTGAAGTCACTGCTGCCTAACGCCGCTGGCAGCGAACTGCACGCACTCTGGCTCGAATGCGAACACCGCGTTGGAGCTCAGTTCGTCTTTGACCTCGACAAGTTCGACATGCTCGCGCAAGCGTTCGAATATGAGCAACGAGACAAGACACCGCGAAAACTGCAGCAGTTCTTTGAACACCCCGCCAAAGTCTGTTCAAAACTGAGCTCATCCGGGGTTGGGTCGGTGAACTGGTGAAGAAGAGATACGCTTGGATGAAGGAGTTGGATTGACGGTTGACTCTGACATTTGGGGAGCACATGTGGATTCGTGCGGATGCAAACGCTTCACTGTGTTTGAATTTTTCCGCAATCTGCATTCTCCCGAACGTCCCTTTGTTTTTACATTCCTGTTCTGATTTCAAGGTCTGTGTTCGCGAGAAAAATTCGCGTATTATTTTGAAAATGCCCGCTTTGGCAGCAAGTACTAATAAAAGTGTTTTTGATATGTGGCTTGTTGGTTTTCTTGTCTGTGGTTCTCTGACATGTGGTTGCTTCAATTTTACCACATCAATACCGAATTTTGAACACGTTGTTGTGATACGTGATCGAACAGATGAAACTTGTACTCAACTAAAAGTCAAGAACAACTCATGCCGTTGTTCAAACTAGAGCGTGAATTATCAATTATCGACCAACCAACCAATGGAGGCCCTTGACAAAACTACGGACCGTATACGGAGGTTATACGGCGCACGCTTAACAAAACTACGGACCGTATACGGAGGTGCGCGCAGCGAAAAATGGCGCCAATTTTATATTCTCAGCACACGCTGCGCGTGCTTGACAAAACTACGGACATTATACGGAGGTTTTCAAAAACGATTGGAAATGTTCAGATATGGTTGGGAATCGATTATACAATCAATCCTGAACAATTTTGGGCGCCAAATTCAAATTTTTTATTTTAAGCGGGAATTCAAAAAACACTCAAAACAGTTGAAAAACAGTGGGAAATGATCAGAGTTTGTTGAATATGAATGAAAACAATCAATCTAAGCAATTTGGTCGCCATTTTTTTGAATGGCGGGAAATTTAAAATTCAAATTTCTAAAAGATAAAAGACGACTGAAAATGATTTTGTTTTTTGAACATCGGTAAAAAAGTGCATGTATGGTTAACATGCTGACTGTCTGAGCAAATACTACGGTACCATTATTTTTATTGGGTCTCGACACGATCTTCAAGAAAATGCTTCAAATCGTCGGTAGCATGTACCAAAATACCAAAGAAGCCATGCAGTATGATGAATAGAATGTTGAATTACGACATTGTTGTTGCCCAAAACAAAACAATCACCTATATACGTGTAGTCGTAAGTCCGTAAAATGTCCGTAGTTTTGTCAAACGTGCTCTGTAAAACCTCCGTTGAATTTTTTTTCCTGTATTATAGTGGAGATGAGGGAGGAGTACCGGAACTGCAGATGCAGCTACTTTTAATAATGATGCATCACTTTTTGAGCCATACAACCTTTTTTCTGGCAATATACAGTAGCGGCCAAAAGTGTTGGACGGAAAGGTCGAAAAGTGTCCCGTGAACCCAACGTTGCCCTTAAATTCTTATAATAGAATTTGTACGGCTGATGCAACACGCGCGCAGCGTTCCAACACTTTTGGTCGTCACTGTAAAAACCGATTTTCACCATCCCGATATACATACGTACAGTCGATTTCTAAATTATAGGGAATCAGCTGATTGGTTGGGATTACGGTATGCATGCTTTCTGTGCACAGAAAGCATGCATACCGCACGCAATCCCAACCACACAGCTGTTATGATTTAGAGTTCGACTGTATTCCCTACACACGACATTCCCTACATTCCCTTCAAAAGTCTTTCAACTGCGGATGATGGCTGAGTGGCAGGCTGTAGACTGCTGAGCGCTGATCGTTACATTTGGAATCGATTCAGAAAATGCGTTTCTACAACAGTCACCAGTGACTAACAACACGACATTCAGACTTTTCAGATGCTTTTATTTCTGGGAAAAACACGGAGCTGTACACGAACACAGACACGGCGCGGGACATGGTACTAATCAGAGTACGTGTTACAGACGGTCAAAATATGGCGGGGGTCAAAATATGGCATGACACCATTCTGTTGTTGCTGCTCTGGATTAATGACATACTGTACTTGGGTGCACAGTACTGCTACTGACTAATGTAATCAGATCGTGTCAATACAAACAATTCTATCATTAAACGTATTACGTACGTTATAAGTTCAGCATTTGCACTGCGTGTTTCTGAAAACATTTTGGTACATACTACTAACGATTGTAAGCATTTTCACGAAGATCGTGTCGAGACCCAATAAAAATAATGGTACCGTAGTATTTGCTCAGACAGTCAGCATGTTAACCATACATGCACTTTTTTACCGATGTTCAAAAAACAAAATCATTTTCAGTCGTCTCTTATCTTTTAGAAATTTGAATTTTAAATTTCCCGCCATTCAAAAAAATTGGCGACCAAATTGCTTAGATTGATTGTTTTCATTCATATTCAACAAACTCTGATCATTTCCCACTGTTTTTCAACTGTTTTGAGTGTTTTTTGAATTCCCGCTTGAAATAAAAAATTTGAATTTGGCGCCCAAAATTGTTCAGGATTGATTGTATAATCGATTCCCAACCATATCTGAACATTTCCAATCGTTTTTGAAAACCTCCGTATAATGTCCCGTAGTTTTGTCAAAAAGCACGCGCAGCGTGTGCACTTGAATATAAAATTGGCGCCATTTTTGGCTGCGCACACATCCGTATACGGTCCGTAGTTTTGTTAAGCGTGCGCCGTATAACCTCCGTATACGGTCCGTAGTTTTGTCAA
>JASANC010004001.1:0-32690 GCA_030248135.1 Theristus sp. LFF4_11
TCATCAGTCGCTGTTATTCAAGTTCGGAATCTATGCCGATGATCAGTTCATTGCTTTGCAACAAATGATTTTTTATTGATTTGATGTTGAATAAAAAATGAAAGAGTGTTGAGTTCGTTAAGCTTTATGTTTATTACACTCCAGTTTATAAACTGGAGTACCTGCTACGTTATGTGATTTTGTCCCTCTCTTGTTGATGTTGCTCTGTTTTGAAGGTCGGTTTTGATTCAATGTCGAATTCAGGAAAGTTCAAGATCCCTATTCACCCAAGCAATCGCACACGTGTCGATCCATCAAATCAAGCTGCTGTGTTGGCGAAGAGGAAAGCGATGTCGCCAACAAACAATCAGGGCCGGGACGCCGCCAAACGGCACAATAACAAAGTTGGTAACAATAAGTAGAACGTTTTTGCTTTTTTGCTTTTATGTTCCACACTGTTATTGATGTTTTGTTGTATTTTATGTTTATTTTGCCTCTATTAAGAATTTTCAACTAAGCCTTTTTATTGAGTTTTTGGGCAATGGGCACAACTGAAGAGACCACCATTGCTCGGCGTCTTGTGCTTAGGTCGAAACGCCATGTTTTGTTGGGTTTTATTTGGTTAGATTTAACGTTTGCGAGTTCTTGCTATAGCTGAGTGGTTTTCCCTTGCTGTTGTTCACACTCGTATTTAATTTATCGTCCTATTATTATTTGTCGTCGTATTATTTTGTTGTGTTATTTTTCAAGTATCTATAATTGAGTTCCTTTGTACAAGTCCTTTTCGCAATACACTGTATTCGCTCTGACATATGATTGGCCCTTTTTCTGCAGCCTGGACGCCATTGCTTTCGGGCGTGGATCAACGTCCACGGGTGCGCAGGTCGCATCCGGTGAGCGCACTTTCGGGTGTAGCTGCCATCTGGTTCAACTTGGCTTTCGGGCGGGTTGACCATAGGCTGTTTGAATTGGCCAATCAAAGAGTTTTGGAATTATCTTTAACGGTATTTCAGCCGACACCGCCGAGACCCAACGAGTGGGTCACCGTTGGTGGTAAAGGCACTGGTTCTCGAAAGAATAATGGCAAAGGGGCCAACCATGGTCCTCATGCTAACCAATCGAAATCACAGGCCAGTGGCATGGCCAAACCAAAAGGTACTGGAGGTGGCAAATTTACTAGTTCGGCTGAATTCAATCGGTTGCGAAACCGTTTCAACCCGGTTGAAACGTTCGTGAAAGACTACTACATTGTCATCTCGGGCATCGACAAGCGTTGCACAAAAAGCAACAAAGAAGTCATGATGGAGGTTATGCGCAATGGCATGAACATGTCCGACACGGAAATTGAAAACATCGTTGGTCCGCTGATCAAAAGGGCTAACGGCAATTACATTGCCCGCTTCGAAAGCCCGAAACTGGTGCACAAAATCATCACTTTCTATCGGTTGCGAATGAAAAATTGGAAAGCGTTCGGCTTGTACAACGTGCATGTTTTCAAGGATCGCAGCGAAGATGAGATCGAGCAGAATAAGAGACTGAAAAAAGTGATGGACAAACTCAAGGAAGCAGGTTACAATTGCTTTCAGAAGACGGACACTCTGATAGGCGTGAACAATTTCCCGGGACGCACTGATCAACAACCAGAGGTCAAACAGTTCTGGCAGTGGTCGAAGTGGTTGGAATCAGACCAGGCATCGCCCGACGTCGCCACAACTTCCGGCACAGGCGCCAACCAAGCAAATATGGATGTATTTTGAAGTGATCTCTGTTATTCAGGTTCTTTGCGCAACCGCCGTTGTGATTGAAGCTAGATTTGAATTCTTTTGGTTCAATTTGATGCAATTTCGTTGTCGATGATCTTAGTTGCACACACCTGCTCTTTTTCATTTATCGTTTATCGACAAGTTCACAAGTTATCGACGTTGTCACAAGTTGGATAAATTAGATCTGATTTTACAAAGTTTATGTTTTTCGTGAAATAAATTTGACAAATTATTAGTTCAGTTGGTAGATTAATATCAAAGTCCATGTTTTTGCATTCCTTCAGAGGTTATTCTCAAGGTTATGTTTTCAAGTTTGCTGCGTTTTTCAGATTGTCTTATCAATTTACGGCTACTTGACAAAAATGAGTTTCAATCGACGGCCTTAATCTGGATGGGAAGGTTAGTTCGATTTTCAAGTATCGTTTGGCATCGTTATTTAACGAAGCACGGCCGATAAATGTGCAAACCACATTCAGTAGGTGCCCTAATCCCTTCGGGGTTGCCATGGGTGGGGCCCCCGTCGTATAATCACCTGCCACATTTCAAAACAAAATCAAAAACTCGGCTATTATGCAAATCAATTTAGGAGCCAACATTACACACAAGTTCATCTCCATAGATGAATGCTTTGGTATGAGCAAATGTTCTAGGAGAAAATGCAAGACATGCGAATTTTCAAATGCTGAACCAGTATTTGAATCTAGCATTACTAAGAGGATCTTTTCGTCGCCTTCTGGTGGATGCACAAACTGGACTTGCGATACCAAAGCAGTTGTCTACCTGATTAGCTGCAAAAAATGCCACATTCAATACGTTGGACAGACAAAACGCAAGTTTAGAGACAGGGTTGGAGAACACCTGAACTCTATAAAAAACAAAAAATCACTTCCACTTTACAAACATTTTCAAGGCAATTGCACTATCAATGATTTTGAATGTCGAATAATCTACAAGTGTGAAGTCGAAGAAACTCAAGAATTACTGTCTGCTGAGAACTTTTGGATGAGAGTGCTAAACACAATTCTACCACTTGGACTAAATGATAGAGTGCAAGGCATTGGTATCATATCCAATAAAGATTACGGGCTTACGGAGTTCAAAAATAAAAATGTTTATTTCACAATCCCAATACCAAGGTTCTCCAGGACGCATGGAAATCGCACTAAACATAAACTGCGTTATAAACTCAACAGAGCAGGTTCTGATTTAGACTTGGATTATGCGCAAGGTAGCACGGTGGAATGGTACTCTTACCTATACCGTAAGTTGAGAATGAGCAATAAAGCAACTAGGGAAGCCATTTACGACATCATACTTTGTAGGACTGAATGTGAGGACTACAAAACAAAAAGTGAGTTCTTTTTTGCTATTTTTGAAAGTAGCAATAAGTTCAAGGATTCGGAAACCAAACCCTACCGCTGGATCATACCGTTCAAAAATAAGGGAATGGAAATGATTCCATTCAAACGAATATTTCGCCATCACTCTATTACCGCAACACTAGACTCAAAACAGAGAAAATTTCTCGAAAATGTTTCGGTCACTTTCAAATATGAACGTCCTCTAGGACTCAAATTCTGCAACTATTCAAAATTTCTGAGATTTATGGATCAAGAAGAACTAAAACGATGGCTTCTGGCCAAATGTGCTTGTTCTGATGACAAGAATGTTTACCAACCATATGACCACATTCTTTCAGGAAACCTTGATATTATTGCAGATTCGGAATTAAAGCAGTTGTTTTCTAGAGGCACAAAGTTCAGAGAACAAAAACCAATCAATTTTATTGAAGTCTACAAAAGTATCATAGGATCTCTTGGTCCTCTTCTATCTAATCTAAAAAAAGTGGGCAATAATAAAAATATTGCTACGTTTGTTGATAAGCTAAAAAGCAGAATACAACAACAAATTAGCAAGTTGTCGCATTTTCATGCACCTTCACAATTTACATGGGCAAGTAAAGAAAAACTCAAGCAGTTACATACAAACCTTGTTGTTACCTCAGTTGACAAAGCCTCCAACAACTATGTATTCATATGCAAAAAATTGTATGTTGAACAGTTAAGTAAAGAACTAGGCATCAGTCTCACTAAAGACACCGTTGAGTGTAAAGGTAATGATACCTATTCTTTCATAGGTAAAAGCAATGAAGTTCTGCCTAAAATACTTGAAAAACACAAGAAACTAGTAAATTACTACAATTACGCATCTGAAAGCTGGAGTGACACAGTTCCAATTATATTTGCCAATCCAAAGCTGCATAAAAATCCATACAAATTCCGCTTTATAGCAGGAGCGTCAAAATCTAGCACAAAACCAATTTGTAAACTGGTTCATGTTATTCTCAGCAATTTGAAACGTAGGCTGATTAGCTATTGTGACGTAGCAACAGAAAAAACTAGTAAATCACTATTTTGGAGTGTTGATAGTACTCAGGAAGCGAGAAATAAGGTTGCAAGCTGCAGAAGTATAACGTCTGTAGCTAGCGCTGATTTTAGCAATCTTTTTCCATCCCTGCCTCATGGGGTAATCTTCCAAAACATTTTCAAGCTTATAGACTTTTTCTATAAAAAACCGTACATTTTGGTAAAAAACAAACTCGTTATCAATTCTGACGAACCTGACTCCTCATTCAAAGTGAATTTACGTATTAATGAAGTCAAGGCTCTCATTGAAGAAAGTGTTTCAGAAACATATGTCACTTTTGCAGGTCATGTGTTCCAACAGATCAAAGGTGTCCCGCAAGGTGGTGCACACAGCAGTACTATAGCCAACATCGCCCTGTCCGCTATGGAGTTCTTCTATCTTAAGCAAACAACAAACTCACGTGAATGCAAGATGTTGAAAAACACAATTCGGTACGTTGATGACGTTATTTTTATCAATAATCCCGATTTTCTGGACATGGTAAAAAAGATCTATCCTGCTGAATTAAATTTGGAACTCACAAGTGACGCCATGGCTAAAAAATGTGATTTCCTAGACTTCACTATCACAATCAATGACCAATACTTTTCGATTAAACCTTTCGACAAGACGGACACTTTCCCATTCAAGGTTAATAAGCTGGTACATGCGGAATCGAACACTCACATAAAATTAGGCGCTTGCGTTTTCCTTGGACAAACCATCCGATTTGGACGCATATGCACGGAATTGGATGATTTCGTGCGTTCATGTGCGGAACTGGTATCAAAGTTGATTGGCAATGGTTATAAAAGGGAAATGCTCATGCGCAACTTTTTCAGGATTCGATCAAATCATCAGTCGCTGTTATTCAAGTTCGGAATCTATGCCGATGATCAGTTCATTGCTTTGCAACAAATGATTTTTTATTGATTTGATGTTGAATAAAAAAATGAAAGAGTGTTGAGTTCGTTAAGCTTTATGTTTATTACAATCCAGTTTATAAACTGGAGTACCTGCTACGTTATGTGATTTTGTCCCTCTCTTGTTGATGTTGCTCTGTTTTGAAGGTCGGTTTTGATTCAATGTCGAATTCAGGAAAGTTCAAGATCCCTATTCACCCAAGCAATCGCACACGTGTCGATCCATCGAATCAAGCTGCTGTGTTGGCGAAGAGGAAAGCGATGTCGCCAACCAACAATCAGGGCCGGGACGCCGCCAAACGGCACAATAACAAAGTTGGTAACAATAAGTAGAACGTTTTTGCTTTTTTGCTTTTATGTTCCACACTGTTATTGATGTTTTGTTGTATTTTATGTTTATTTTGCCTCTATTAAGAATTTTCAACTAAGCCTTTTTATTGAGTTTTTGGGCAATGGGCACAACTGAAGAGACCACCATTGCTCGGCGTCTTGTGCTTAGGTCGAAACGCCATGTTTTGTTGGGTTTTATTTGGTTAGATTTCGAAATGTTTGCAAACCAAATGGAACGGTTTGTGGGGGGGGAGGTGTTAGTATCGTTGGTTTGTTTGTTTGTTTGACCTTCCTATCACTGAACAATTTTTTAGGGACGTTGTTCTGGCCAGTCACCTTTACAGTGGAACTCTAAATTGTTGGGAATCGTCGTCGTCGGTGATCACGCGGAGTAATTGCGGTGGGGGGGGAGTTTTTGTTTTGCACAAAAAACACAACCCAATTTGCGGTTTTTCTTTTTTTTTTTTTTTATGTATACACATAAAATGCCTGTCCTCGGCCCTCCTTGTCTCCACCCTCTCACATTTTCTCTCTATTTCTCTCTTTTTTCCTTTGTAATTTTTTATGCAAACCTTTTATTTCGTATCCGTGTGTCTAGGCTCTCGCCGCGGGGGCCCGGCTTTTCTATCTTCTTGAAAAAAAAAAAAAACAAAAAAAAAATAAACGCAAAAATATTCAGCACTTTATATTCACACACGAAAACTCTTGACTTCAATTGAAACACCTATATCTACATGCGCAGTGGCGGCACAGACAATCCGTTTTGCTATTCACACAGTATTGTGTGTGCAACAAATTTTGCAAAATGTTCGACATCGAAACGTTACCCTTCAAAAGTCACTATAGCAGACGGTAAACAACAAGCTGACCAACCGACAATACTGTCGTTCAAGCGTTCTCGCTCGCGAAACGTCGTGTCCAGGTTGATTTTGCCGACCTCGGAGCGCATCGTCGTCTGCGCCAGTTGCGTAATCGCAAACTCCGGATCCTCGACGCCGTAGGAGGCCTGGAAAAAGGTGGATGTTGGTCGGGGAGACTGAATGCGCGCACAGACAGGCAAACAGTTTCATGCATGATGCGGCAATTCAAAATTGGTAAAGTGACCCGAGTGGCCTCATTGAATTGCCACCTGAAAATTGAAACTAGTTTCCTTTCCACGTCTGCAATCAGTCGCAGAACCCAAAAAATAGATGATACATCGTCAAACAAACGGCGCCGTTTCACCGAAAACAAAACAGTGGTTAAAAAGTCCAAATGTGAAGGTATTACACTCTTTATAATAACGCCAGTTAGTGCTGCACAGCCGCAAAGAGCACACATTCGCGTATCGCAGCAGTGTGTGCGTGTGCGTAACATTACTGTGTTATAGCTGAGCACACGATACAGTCTGTGCACTGCAACTTTACGCATGTCCACACAATGAAGGACGGCTTTTGTGCGGGTGAAACGTTTTGTGCCATTTCTAACCGATCGTAGTAGCGCACATCTCGACAGCTGAAACGAAATCCGCCCCCCCAAAAAAAACGGGACTTCAATGTGACCTTGTGCGGATCGACGACCCTCAAATAGAGGACGCCGTCCATGGCCAGCTGCACGTTGTCGGCCGTGATGGCGCTCTGCGTGGGAATGTCGATGGCGACCTCCTTTAGACTTTGCACGTAACGAATGCGGTCGAGTATCGGAATCAACAGTTGAAGACCCTGAACGTGAAAGGCAGCCAGTGTCGACTGACACACCCGAACTTCCGGTTTGAAGAATATCGTTCAGACCCTCCCTCCCTCGCTCCAGAAAACTGCATACCATTGTGCATGTCTAAACACTATTGAACTTGCGTGACGTATGGCTTGGAGTTTTGGATATTTCAATCAGGACACACACAATTAGTGCGAGGTGCAATTCCGTAAAGTCGTTGTTGTTGTTGTTTGTTGCCCCCTTTTTATCCTTACCCAACGCCCTTGGGGAAAGGCAGTGTCGCAATTTTTTATTGTCCACCGCGCTGGTATGCATGGGCGCGATGTCACTAAGTTCCTCGACACCGGAACAGCAATCTTGTGAATCAAGAAAGCCGACGTTTATGCTGCCGAACCATTAAGCCCCACGCAACCCGGGGCAGCCGAGTGGTCACGAGCGGATTCGAACCCGGGCCTTCCGATTGGAAGTCCCAAGTGCTATCCACTCAGTCACTCAGCCGGCATTCTGTAAAGTCCGAGCGTCTGATCACCGGTGCACTGTTTCAACGTGTTTTTTTCTTTGCGATCTGCACCGTGACTAACACAGAGGGTAGCGAGGCACATTATACACGCGATGATCACACAATACGCCGTGTTTGCAGCAGGGTGCACTGTACACACACACACGTCGGCCATAGGAAACGACACACAACCGAAAAAAAGCCGGGTGCAACGTGCGCGCCGTGTTCATACGAGCACACTGCGAATGCGCGACGACACCGGACCGACCGGCTCGAGTACTCGCAGGAATCTGCCCATGCGCTCGACCACCCACGCCTGTTGCTGCGGCACGAACACGACGCCCGTGTTCCACGGTTGGCCGGTCAGCGCGCGCACCGGCGTGTAGCGCACGGCTGCAGTGGTGGCACTCAGTGGAGGCGAAATGGGCGCTGCGATCAGTGGACGAGCGCAGAGGCAACCGCTGAAAACCGGCCAATCGCTTGCGCTCACAGACAGCCAAAAACTTGGCATATACAGTGGCGGCCAAAAGTGTTGGAACGCTGCGCGCGTGTTGCATCAGCCGTACAAACGCTATTATAATAATTTAAGGGAACGTTGGGTCGAAAGTTCCCGTGAACCCAGCGTTGCCCATAAATTCTTATAACAGCGTTTGTACGGCCGATGCAACACGCGCGCAGCGTTTCCAACACTTTTGGCCGCCATTGTAGAGCCTCACAGAGCAGTGCTAATTTCACTCCAGATGGTGTGACATCAGTATCAGTCTCCTCTGACGAAACGGTTGTGTATGAAAGTGGCACGATTTGCCTTTTCTATTTTGGAAAGAATGATGCGGATTTTGTCGGAATGCTTTCCAACGGTTCAAATTCCGCCGATAACTGTCGTGTCTCGTATTTGTCTTTGCTAAGAAATGATGAAAGTTCAAAAACACTCACGCTCGACGTAACGGCCCGGACAGCGACATTTTTTGAGCGTTTGTCGAAACCAGCTTTGTGACGTTGCGTTATCAGTCTTAACAATTAAAAAAAAATAATTCTCGTGAATTTTTTTCGAACTAAAAACATAGATTTCGATTGAAATATTGGCCGTTGGACAAAGAGAACGGCAGTTAACACAAAACAAGAATCAAACCATTTTTCAAGCTTCGAATTTTATTCTCCTTTCATTTTCTTCAACACAAACAAACGGAAACAGTCCACTCCACACTTCTTATTCGAGGAAAATAAATAAACGAAACGGTTCAACTTAATATGTCAAATGGTTTTATTGCTGCAGTCGAACTGGTAAAAAATAAAAAAAAACGCAAGCAGCCAGGTGATCAAAAACAAAGACTGGAAATTCATTTGGCAGTACTCCAGAAACTCGGGCAATCAGCGACAAAAAAGAGAATAAAACAGTTTCACACAATTTAAGGCAAAATCTGCCTTTTTGAACAGACTTACATAAAGAAACGCTTATTTGTTTATTTCACTCGTCACAACAATATCGAAAAACCTCTCAAAAGCAGATCAACAGTAAACAATCAATCAAAAAACCAGTGAAAAACGGAAACACATTTCCAAGTATCCCACGACAGACATTCAAGATACGCAAAATGTCACATCGAGAAGAAACAAAAACAAAAACACTTGCGAAACAGTGTTTCTGGACGTAACGCATCCAAAAAACACGCCGCTCTTAAATCGAGCTCGTTGTCGTTGCAGTTCAACTTGGCGGCATAGTCGATGCAAGCGCAGCAGACGCACCATGGCCAGCAGCAGGTGCATAGGGAGGCTCCTCCTCCTGCGTGACGTCGAGGAACTCGCGCAGCACGTCCATGTCGATGTTGTCGTCGTCAGCGTTCGCCACGCCCATCGCCGCGTGTAGACGGGCGGCGCTCACGAGCTGCTCGGGACGCGTCTAAAACGGGGCGCATTCATAAAGCAGCATGTAGTGACTGCGTAGCTATTATGGTTTTAACACAGCTACGCGTCACTGAATACTGCTTCATGAATGCCGCTTAACACAAAACAGAGCAACTGACTACAGTCGAACTCTGTGACATATCCAACTGGCGGATTGGCTGATACATGGATTATGCGCATGGATTGCTGAGGAGGCGGAGTTTTTGTCTGCATAGAATCCATGCATCACGTGACCACCAACCAATCAGCAAAGAGTTAGACTGTAAGAACTGTTGCTGAATTACTGAATTGAACCACTGCGATGTTGTCCAAAGCAAGAAAGTAACTGAACATGCACCACCGACCTTCGGAATGATCTGTTTAAAGTTGTCCAACACGGAAGCGGCTGAAATGGTCGTTAATATTTCTGTTAGCAACGGTTCATTTCAAGATCCGGTCAGACTTCATTCGCCACACACCACCGAAGTTTCTCGAACTCGCCGAATTCGAATACATTCAATCCGTAAAATGTTGCATTCGTTTCATAAAAAAAAACAGTCCGTTTCAATCCACAAGCAGATGAATGATAAAGACGTTCAATCGCGTCAAAACCCACAAAAAAACCAAAACCGCTCACCCAAGTTCGTCTCGGCAACCGCGATCGGCTCCACCTGTGTGACTGTGAGCGCGGGCGGTTGGCTGAGTCGTTCGTACTGCGTCTGTTGCAGATGCGACAGCAAGTCGGCGTTTTGCAGGAGTGACCTTTGCAGTGGACTCGTTTCGCTGGTGGTGGAGCGTGGCGCTGCATTCGCAGTGTTCGTAGCAGACAGTTCATGTTCTGTGAGAGGAAAAACACAACGGAAGACGTCATAACGTGAAGAAGACGAATTACCGAAGTGGCGAAAGTGACAACGAACAACAACCAGACCAGCACGGTAATATGACAACCATTCCAATTGAACAAACGCAACCCCGGAACGAAGCAAACGAACTTGCGCTCGACATTACTGCGTTATGTTCAGACTGGAAAACTAAAGGAGCGTTGTGAATGCTTTCCAACACACCGCACCAACCAAGTGCGTCCAGATACGAGACGTCGATTCCGAGCTCAGCCAGCGACCGCAGCGACTGCCAGTCCACGTTGTCCACTTCAGCTGGCTCCGCCTCCGAAATGTCCCGTTCCACTTGTGCGCGTTCGCGTGACGTTGTGCCTGAAGATACGAGAAGTTTCGTGGGCATCTTGCCATGAAAATTAGTGAATAGTGCTTTTCCAACAAAAACAAGTTTGAGCCTTATATATGCGTGAGTCATTGGAAAACAGAAGGCTCGACTGTGTTCACTGTCCATCTAAAAACTGATCTAAATCAGCATGTGAAATTCAAAAACACCGCTGCTTGCATGTAAAAACTTGACTCTCTCTCTCACCAAATAATTGTCGCATCGTCTCAGAGTGTTTGCCGGCAGTGAGAGAGTCCAGTAAGCCGTCAACCATGTTTACCAGCACGTCGCCAGAGTTTTCGACGAACGATTTCAGGCTGAATGATTGGATTTGGTAAAGCAAAAAAATACGGAGAAAGTTGAAGTAAACGAAATGTTTTCCCCAAAGATTTATCAACAGCTAGTGGGTCTCATCAACTGCAGCTTGACTGCGGAGTATTTTGATGCAGCACAAGTTGCATGTTCAAAATTGCAAAAGTGTAAACGCATCTCTGCACCAAAAAAATCAAACCAAATCAACAGCGAACAGGTTCGACCCAATCAGTGCGTCCAATTCCAATGCAGCCAATCATCAAATTCCCCACAAATGTCCGTGCTGTACTGTACACCATCGTCACACCTGTAAGCATAGGCAGCAGCGGACTGATCACCATAAGTGGACAGCAGTAGATCGGAGTCACGTTTGCTTAACGTCGCCCAGGTTGAGTCGTAGTGCGGCGCAAACGACGCGTACGGGCCGTAGTCGAGGTAGCTCACTGCAAGAATGTCACAGTGAAAATTTTCAGAACAAATCTAGACAAACGCTGATTGGCCGGCAGCTGGATCGTAATAATGCGACCGCTGAATGTTGCGAGAAGCAAGTTGGAGAATGTTGGCAGACGTTTTGTTTGCTTCACTGTACAAGGTGACGTCATTACTTGTTGGTTGTTGTTATTCTTTTCAACAAGCTAACAAACACACTGGATCTGTCTGACAACAGGCAACTCATTCTCACGCCAGTGTGTTTGTGTGCGTTTGTGTGATTGTGGCTTTGTGTAGTCACCACCTTTGTTTCAGGTCTCAGCTGTTCATACAGGTTTACCGGGTGGTTGGTTCCATGGTATCGCGAAATAAAATTAACTGAAAGCGTAAAAGAACCCAACGTTACAAAAAGGCACCAGTACAAACACGCGAGCTGCCTGGCGAATTTCGTGAAAAATTTCCGGAAATTTTTCTGATAAAGAATTTCCGTAAAGTTTCCGGAAATTTTCCACGTGCCTGCCAGTTGACGCCAGCGAAAGGTCTCACCCGGCACAGCCATCTTCGCCTTCGTCTCCTTGAACGGCGCCAGCCCCGGGTTGCCCTGTTGCAGTCTGCCGATCAAGTCGCCGAGTCTGGCCAGCTTCTGTGCGGCGGCGTCGTCTGCGCCCGCCGCCACGTGCTCCGGCGTCAGCAGGTTCAGCGTGCTGCAGCCGTGCTCGTTCATTCGCGGAAAGATCAGCTGCCATTAATTTGGAATGGTTTGTGATTTGAAATGAGCCATTTTTGGAACGACGACATTATGGTGAAAAAAACTATAAAAAACACTCAACGTAATCAGCATCACTAATATCCCTGTCTTTTCAGTGGGCGGAAGAATCACCGACAAATGGAATTGGTTGCTAAATAAAAATGAATAGCCGGCTGAAAGCAAGTCTACCATACTGGCCGTCATTTTCATCTTAGAAATGCCGATAAAGACCTATTAATAGTAAATAGTGTCACTCTGCACAATGCTCAGTGTCGCACACAAACATCCTTCACAGTCCACACCCGAAGTAGGGCAGGGCAGCGCACGCGTCCACTAGTGTGTTTGTTTTCTGTGTGAAACGGCAGTGCTGCCAGGGAAGTGCACAGTGTTCCAGCGTGCAACGCTATTCAGCATGAAACCGGTATTTAGCGACGCGTAGCTCTGCGTTAAAACATCGCTACGGACCACGGGGCTCACTAAATACTGCTTCATGAATGTCGCTTCACTTCCGTCCACTCACATGCGCGCCGGCCGGTCTGCGCGCGGCCAGTTTCTGCGCGGCCGCCTTCGACGCGCTCGTCGCTTGCTTTCGTATTTCCTCCGGCGTCAAATCGTCGGCAACGCACGCGAGGAATCTGCGCAAGATTGCTGGCACTGTCGCATGATTATTTACACCGACCCACAAATCTGATGCCCTGGTTCGCAGAGGGGTGTTCAGATTAGGACTGGCTGGCACGGCAAATAGGACCACCAGTTTTGATTCAGTTGTTGCAACAACAAAAACCGATCTTTTCCTTTGAAACTTTCAGAAAGTTTGTTGGCTGAAAACTATTGGACGATGTTATCGCAACTATATATGAAAAATTTTGCAAAACCGAGTTCTGTAAACTGGGCGCTGATAAAAAAATAGTGAAAAAACATTTTTAAAGCGTAAGTAAAAACTGTTTTTTTCTCAATCGCAAAAAAATGAAAAACGCAAAAAAACTACATTCAATGCTCAAGCTAACTGTGATTGATCAATGTAAAAAACTCTTTTCAGCCACACTTTTTCGAGTCCGCTTGTTTGTTGTCGTCGTCGTCGTTTGTTTTGTCGCTCGTTGACTGTTTTGACAAAATCGGGTCGAGTTGATAATTTTCGCCCAGTGTTTCTTGCGGAATGTGCTTCACAAACGGCAGTCGTTTGTACAAAACGCGTAGATTCGGCTGAAAATGTTGGTCCAAAATTACCGGCGTAACTTTTTCTGGGACTAACTGAGAATTTCATGTTTCTTGGAGACACACGGCACGGCGTAAACAATGCTTGGGGTCAGCGATATTTCTTCCAAGTTCACATTATCCATTATTCTTCAAACTATAAAATCAAGCAAGATCTAGCTAAAAAATTCGTTTTCGTAAAAAGATGTTTTTGTACAAAAAGCAGATTCGAAAAACCACGTTCGCGCAATGTGCACCATACCAGAATAAACGCACCAAACCAAATTCATACTCGGCGACAAGTTTCAGTTTCTGCGCAGCAACGTAGAACACGGTGTTACGCTCGTTGTATTTCATGGCGTTTTCATAGATCTGCATGACGTCCGACTGAAAAACGAAAATTTTGAAAAGTTCCGGTCATGAAAAACACAACAAGAAAGCAACCACACCATATATGGTCACCTTGAATTCCTCCAAGCACCGGTACCCGTTTCGATCCATTTTCATTCGCATCGAATAAAAATCCATCGGGCTGGAAACGGTCTTTGAGTAGTCGGGCGCTTGTTCTTCGGTGACTGGATATGTGAAAAATTCATCCGGGTCCTTTCTGAAAAAAATAATGAAAAAAATCTGTTTTTCCATTTGAGCACTGATGCAAACGTGGAAAAAAGCCAGTTGAATCAATCACACGATCGGGCCGTACCAACGCAGCTCCATGTATGATGGAATGGAACAAAAATCAGTGTGGCCAATTTGAATTGGCGAATCAGCATTGAGAGAGACTGCGACATTCTGGTCGAACCGTGAATGCCATCGAATGCGCTGGCTTGCACAGCCAAGAAAAAACAGCGCACGACAAAAACTAACCGCTGAAACGTGCGCAACAAATGATCGCACAACAATTGGAACGCCGTGTACTGCTGCAGTCGTGCGCGCGTGGGCATCGGCAGCTTCAGTTTCTCTGGCTCCGGCGTCGGCTCCTTCGCTGGCGGCTCCGGCGACTCGCGCGGCGTCTCTTCCTGTTCCTCCTTTGCCTGGTTTTACGAATGTCGAAAAGTTCAGTCATTTTTGTTACACCGAGACTGAAGGACCGTTTCTTTTCGTGCCTAGAAATTTGTTTGTATTCTAAAAAAAACTTACTTTCGGTTTTCGGCCGCGCTGCTGCTGACGAGGCGTCGAGAAGCGCAGTTTTCGTTTTCGTCGTTTCTTCGGCTTTTGTTTTCCGTCCTTTTCGCCGTCTTCATCGTTGTCGTTCTCTTCATTGACGTCTTGTTGCTGTTGTTGCTGCAATTTTTGCATCAATTTCGAACAAATTGTTGGTGTTGAGTTTGACAATGACGATTTTTGTTTTTTTAACAGCCCTACTGCCATAGTTGTTCCAGAGCCGAGGGGTTGGGGGGGGCCGATATAGATAGCTGGAGCAAATTTTCCAGATAGATAGATAGCTGGAAAATTTTGGGGGGGGCCGCGGGGGGGGGGCCATGTGACTTTGGGGGGGGCCGGTCAAAATTTTGAAATTTGATAGATAGATAGCTAAAACGCTAAAAAGCTATAAAAACAGCAAAATAGTGCTAAAAATACGCTGAAAACCAGTATAAACGCGTATTATACTTCAAATTAGCTAAATTTTCAAGAATTACGAGCAAAAATAGTCAATTTTGGTCAAAAATTGACTCATTTTATGTTTTCGAAGACAAAAATTTTCAGATAGATAGCTGGCTGAAAATTTTTTTTGGATAGATAATAGCTGAGCCGAAAAAACCTGTCTAATAGAGATAGATTCGAAAATTTTTTGGGGGGGCCCCCCCCCCCCCCCCCCCCCGAGAACAACTATGCCTACTGCAGGCACCCAAGCCAAGACCACGTGTGCCGGCCGTGGGGGAGGGGGACACACACGCGACAGGCGACACCACTTCCACCAAAAGTACCAAAACCCGACCTGTTCTGTACGATCCACACCCCCTCGAAGATTGATAAAATTTGCATTTCCGCGGCGCAAAATACACATTCATAGTTCATTTCGACTCAGTACCGTGGGCGGGGGGGGGGGGGTACACCCCCCCAGAGCACCCGCGACCGTCGGGTGGGGGGGGGGGGGGGGGGGGGGGGCACCGTGCCACCCCCCCCCCCCCTAAAACCGGGCACCCCCCCCATCGGACCCCCCCCCCCCTCGAAAATTTGGCCGACACCCCCCACACCCCCCATGAAATTTTGTCTGGCGGAGACCCCCCCCAAAAATTTTCTGCACACCACAATTTTTTTTTTCGAAAATCATGATTTTTTGTCTGTAAAGACCATAATATAAGCTGAATATATGATAACTTGACCATCTTCATTGTAATTTCAAAGATTTTGCAGCAAAATTTAGCGTTGTTCCTTCAAAATTTAAGCGAAAAAAGTTCATGGGGGGGGGGTGAGGGGGTGGACCCCCCCACAGAAAATTTTGAAAAAATGCACCCCCCCCCCCATGGGACCCCCCCCGGGGGCGGTCCCACGTTACCATAGGTTGGACCCCCCCCCCCTCCCTTTTTGGTGGGCACCCCCCCCACGGCCCCATACCCCCCTTCGAAAATTTGTTTGGGCCCACGGTACTGTTTCGACTTCGAGCATAATTTAGCTGTTAAAAACACCAACCAGTTTCGCCTTTTTGCGATACGGCCCGCGCGGGCCACGACGGCGACTTTTAGGCAGTTTGCTCAGCGGCTCCATGTCGGATGCCTCACCGTTCGATGAGTCGTCCCTTTCGTCGCCGCCACCAGCGGCGAATCGGGTGGTTTCTTCTTTTTTGCTTTCAGGAATCTTTTGCTCGGAGTTTTCCAAAATTTTATTTTTGTCGTCGGCCTCAGGGCCACTTAATAATGCGTCCCTGTTGTCGCTATCGTTTTCCATTTTTTTCACGACATCTGACACGACGACGCTCATCATTTCAGCTTGTCTGTCACTGAATGTCTTCTACGGTCAACGGGTCAACACTAGGGTTGTTAAAAAAAAACAAAAATCGTCATTTTTGTTTTGTTTAAAAAAAAATTTAAAAAAAAAATTTCAAAAATCAAAGTTGTGCTGAATCAATCAGGGAGTCCGAAGAACCACATATGATATGCAAGCGCCTCCCGAATGACTCCCGTATGGCGGAACTTTGCAGATTTTGTTTTGGTGACCTCAATTACCCCTTTTCCAAACCGTCACCATGCCTCTTCTTGTGTTTTGACCTCCAAAACGTCACTAATTGTCCCCAGCTAAGCTAATGCTAAAGTGAAGACAAACATACCGCCTTGAAATTCGATCAATTCTTCTGATGGTGTCGCGACGACACGACACGAAGCAGCAACCAGACAACGTAGCGCTTGCAAACGGAGCAGCGAGCACAATCGGACGCTCTGCGAGGCGAATCGTCACCTTATCTGCATCGGAAATGGTAGGCTAAGCTTTGGGACGCTCAAAAACTTCATCGCAGATGTTGTCGAAGCCTAAAATCAGTCGGTAAAACGGCCCAAAATCGACTGCTAAAGGTTTTACGAGCAGTACCGTGGGCGGGGGGGGGGGGGGGGGTACACCCCCCCCCCCCCAGAGCACCCGAGACCGTCGGGTGGGGGGGGGGGGGGGGGCACCGGGCCACCCCCCCCCTAAAACCGGGCACCCCCCCCCCCCATCGTACCCCCCCTCCTCGAAAATTTGGCCGACACCCCCCACCCCCCCCCCATGAAATTTTGTCTGGCGGACACCCCCCCCCCCCAAAATTTTCTGCACACCCCAAATTTGTGGTCGAACGTCATGATTTTTTGTCGATACAGGCCATAATATAAGCTGAATATATGATAACTTGACCATCTTCATTGTAAGTTCAAAGATTTTGCAGCAAAATTTAGCGTTTTTCCTTTCAAATTTGAGCGAAAAAATTTCATGGGGGGGGGGGGGTGGGGGGTGGACCCCCCCCACAGAAAATTTTGAAAAAATGCACCCCCCCCCCATGGGACCCCCCGGGGGGGGGGGTCCCACGTTACCATAGGTTGGACCCCCCCCTCACTTTTTGGTCGGCACCCCCCCCACGGTACCATACCCCCCCCCTCGAAAATTTTTTTGGGCCCACGGTACTGTTTACGAGGTATAATCAAAGAAAATTTTTGTTGAACTTTCGAAAAATTGTGCCAAAATTGAGGTTTTCAGAGCATATTAGAGGAAAATTTTTCGAATTTTTAAAAAAAAAAAAAAATCGGCATTTTTGTTTTTTTTTTAATCACTTTTTTAAAAAAAAAAAATTTTCATTTTTGTTTAACAACCCTAGTCAACACTTAACGCACGTAAAGTTGTTTTGTTTGAAAAAATTACAAAAAACAAATAAAAAAAATTGAATTGAAAAATCCGATTTTTTTTAAATTTGAAAATTTTAAGTAAACTCAAACAATGAACAAACGAAAATAACACAATTTATTTTTTATCACAAGAAATGATACGAATATTGCTTGATGCAATTATAAAAACCAAATAGAATCAGCGGAGCGACTTGCTATTATCTTTTCTTTAAGACCTGTTGTGACTCAATGCAGTTGTGGACGTGAAAGGAAACTAGTTCTAATCTGCATGTGGTACAGTAGCGAAAGCGGGACCTCGGGTGGCAAGAGAAAGAGATCAGTGGCAAGATGTAAACAAGTTGCTCTTGTTTCATTTCAGGCCCGTTTAGCCGTCCGTATTTGCATCCGGCACGGCACGTCACGTCACGTCAAACCTCGTTTATGCTGCAAAAAAGAGCAATCCGGCAGATTTTAAAAATTCAACTACTTTTTTGCCACGACCTTTTTTTGGGCAAAAAATTGGGCATTTTCAAATTTTCGAAGGTTTTGACCTGGTTTCAAATGTCGCCCTTTCAATTTTTGTCTGAAATTGTTCCGTAACCGAAAAAAAGTTTTCTGGGGTAATTTCAGCTGTAGATTTTGAAAGTCCGGTTACTTTTTTGCCCCGACCCTTTTTGGGCAAAAAATGGGCAATTTTTGTCTAAAGTTGTTTCATAACTGAACAAAATAGTTTCCTGGGGTAATTTCATTCGTAGGTTTTGAAAATTCAATTATTTTTTTGCCACGATCCTTTTTTGGGCAAAAAATTGGGCATTTTCAAAATTTCGAAGGTTTTGACCTGGTTTCAAATGTCGCCCTTTCAATTTTTGTCTGAAATTCAAATTTCACCTTCGAAACTTTTGCAGTCGAACAAAAACGTTTCTCACGATAGTTTCATCCGTAGATTCTAAAAATTTAGTTAAATTTTTTCCCCGACCCTTTCAGACACAGCGCATTAAAACCCCTGGCCTACACCAACAGGACGAATACAATGCGTAGCAACCCTCAAATTCAAGGACATAATTAGTTGAAACAAACAAAATTATAAAAACGGCAAATTCGTAACCAAAGTCGTGACGAATCAGCCGTGGAAACTGGCGAAATCGCGCGGTCCAAAAACAAAACAAACAGGAGACCTGTGGAGTCCTGTAATTCAATGCGCTGATCGGGGATTTTGGCTTAGATTTCTTAAAGGAGCACAGTTTAGGATACTGAATCGTGACGATTTCGGGTAAATCGGCCGTGGAAGCTGACGGGCGACATCTCTCAAAAACGAAAAATGAAATCAGTGCGCTGTAAGCCGAATGGGAAGTTCGGAAGAATATATGCCCAACGCATTCTGAATTTTGTCCGATTTTGGGAATTATGTAAAAGTCAGAATATTATCTAAAAATGCGGAGGACGCATATAAAAGGAGGAATATGGCTTTGTGTAAGCAGTGAGAAACTTTTTTGCTTCACAACTATTTTCAAGTTTCTGATATGGCACACGGATACAAGTACATAAGAGCCATATTTTTGCGCCGTTTATTTATTATTTCGGTTGCACATGGTAGCCCTCTTATTTTTTGACAAACGAAACTATTTCATTCGATGAATTTCGAGCAAATAGTAACATAAAACTACCAAATTAAAGATTACATCTTCGATCACTGACACTGCTTTGCCAAGGACAAAGCGTTGCGCAGATGCATGCATTGGCGAAGGCAATGTTCTCTTCTTGTAGCGAAGGCAATGTCCCCTTTTCGTGGCGAACGCAATGGCTCACGGAACGGACGGTTCAGCCAATATCCACACTCCTCCTACAACAATCTACAGGACTTTGGTACCTTCGGGTTTTTTGGAACTGGGGGAGGAGGGTGAAAATCAACGGAAGACAATACCTTTTTGTCACTGGTATGTACCTACATAGCTGTGCGTACGTCATCAACAATAGAGCTTATGTGCTTATCTGCAGCAACGCTTTGAAGTCTCTGAATTAGGTTGAATGATTTGAAACGAATGATTGGTGATTTGTTTGGTTTGGCAATCTGGTTTGGTTTTGGTGTTCTTTTTCTGAATATTTGAAAAATTCTGCGGTAAAACGATGCAATTGGCAATTGCAATTCTGCGCATCGTTGAGAAATGATGCTCAGAGCGAAAAAAATGACATTAAACAAGCACAAAAACCATTTTTGTCGTGTTTTTGAAATTTGCAGAAACCAAATTTCATTTGCAGAAATTTTTTACCAAATTTCTGCAAATTGCAGAACCGACTTTTTGAAAAAAAACCTAGGTCTGTCCCGTGAGTCGTTGCCTTTGCCACAAAATGAGACCTTGCGTTCCCTAATGCCTCTGCGATACACTTTGTCCTGGGCAAACCAGTATCAGCGATCTGAAGTCTGATCGTTATTTTAGTGGTTTTAGTGGTCGCTAAATGCCCGAAATACCGCAAATGTTGAAGTTTTAATTGTCTACAAAGTACATGTGCAACCGAAATAGTGAATAAACGGCGCAAAAATATGGCTCTTATGTCTTGTATCCGTGTGCCATATCAGAAACTTGAAAATAGTTGTGAAGCAAAAAAGTTTCTCACTGCTTACACAAAGCCATATTCCTCCTTTTATATGCGTCCTCCGCATTTTTAGATAATTTTCTGTATTCTCAAACAAAAATTTCAGCAGTTTAGCTTTTATTCAGTGAATTCACTATTTCAGTGAGTTTCAGCCATCACATGAACTCCACAGTCGAACTCTAAATTATAGGGAATCAGCTGATTGGTTGGTGGTCACGTGATGCATGCTTTCTGTGCAGGCATTGCTGTGGGGAGGATGAGATTGGTTTGGACAAAATGTATGCATCACGATCACCCACCAATTAGCTGATTCTCTGGCTTTCACAACAAAAAAAAACAGAGCCTGAAGTGCTGAATGCAAATTTGAGAGTGACTTTGTTTTGAAATCATAGCAATCCACAGAACACCAAAGAATTTGTCGTGCGGCAAAAAAGGTGAAAATTTTTATCTGCAAAGTCTGCGAGTCGAACCAGCAACTAACCACTGCGCCATGCTGCCATGATTGCCGCTGGCTGTATAGTCCATATCAATTGTGCAGCCGCAGCAAACTATTTGTGCACGCGCACTGTTGGAAAACACAATGTGTTTTCGCCTGTTCTTCTGCTCTGCATTGAATGAACTGCTCGAAAGACTTGAGCGAAAGACGAAATTTCAAAAAACTTGAATCTGTGGGTTGTTTCGAATTTGAGTTGCAATCTCCATTCTCCAGTCAAAATTGGTTGTTGTCGCAAATATTCAATTTCAATTTGGCACATAACTTTATTGAATTTTGCTTGGTGACGTACGGCTTTTTAGAGCAGAATCTAAAATACAACGTCACGTCACGGCACGTCACGTCATCGCTTATGCGTCCGTATCTGTCTGAACGTCGACGCACGTCGCCGTACGGGGGCATAAACGAGCAAAAATTCTAAAACCATCCGGCACGTCACGGCACGTCACTTCACGGCACGTCATCGTTTATGCGTCCGTATCTGTCTGCACGTCGACGCACGTCGCCGTACGGACGCATAAACGAGCAAAAATTCTAAAACCATACGGCACGTCACTTCATCTCACATCATCGTTTATGCGTCCGTGTCTGTCTGTACGGCGACGTGCGTCAACGTCCGGACGGCTAAACGGGCCTTTCAGCAGTTAAGTGTTTCACTATAATAATTTACAGAACCACATCAACGCTGACACAAAAAGTCGACGCCAAGTGGTGAATTTCAACGGAATTTGACCCGATCATTCCAGAGCATGCAAGTTAATGCCAAACGGAACACACAATTTCAGTAATGTATACCGTATTACCTCTAATAAACCCCCATGGGGGTTTATTTCTTCAGCGACTTCTGGGGGTGGGGGTTTATTTTTGGGGGGGGGATTATTTTTGGGGGGGGGGTTTATTTGGAAACCATTTTTAGGGGTGAGCAAAATGGCAAAAATACTTTCCATGGCAGGAAGGAAGTCGCAGAAACTTCCACTTTTCACAGAGATTTCCTTTTGTAACAGCCTTTTGTAATGAAATTACCACTAACTCATCCCTTTGGGGCCTTTGGTAGCACAATTTCACCAATGTCACTGCATTCAGCCACTGAATTCGCTAGGTATGTGTTTCAAACAGGTTTCTAATAAACCCCCATGGGGGTTTATTTTTGGGGGGGGGGGGATTATTTGGAAACTTGTCGAGGGGGTGGGGGTTTATTTTTGGGGGGGGGGGTTTAATTTTGGGGGGGGGTTAATAGAGGTAATACGGTATGTGTATTTTAGTTATTTATGTAATTTAGTAAAGTATTTTATTTCATATTCGGATTCGTTCGAGGACGAAAGTTCAGTTTTTCAGTTGTGCGGCTTTTCCACAGATCCATTCAATGTTACCCCGCCACCTTTGCAGAAGAAGATAATACCGCTTAAAAATATACCACCCTTCTTTTATTACAAAATGCTTGCGTTGCCTTTGTTGGGTTAGACGGAGCAACAGCATAAACGAACGAACAAACGGTGAATTTTAGCGCTGTTTTCGGCACAGCTGAAATTTGACACATTGACAAAATGTTCACTTTTGTACAAATTGCGCTGTGTAGTTTATTTTCTGTGTTGCGCCCACCCAACTACAGGATATGATGAAAAACACATAAACGTAAACCTGATAAGAAAAAAACGTCGATAATAAATTCTGCATAGAACAACGTAAACACAGAAAATCGCCCGGTGCATTCACAATTAATTCGGCGACATGAGCACGACCGAAAGTGTGAACACGCACTCGCTGGCCATTGATCAACTGGACACGCTGCACATTCTGAAGGTCATCAATGACCAGGACAAAGTTGTCGCGGAAGCGGTCGCCTCTGGAATGACGGCCAGTTTTATGAAGCGACATATTGTTGATGATGCTCACCTTTTTTGTCCTTATGGACGTGTGGAAAAACTCAATCACTCACTGTGTGTGTGTGTGGCATTTGAGCTTCATAAAACTTGCCTTCAGCGTTGCCCCAAATCGCGGAAGCAGTGGACTTGATTGTGAGCGGAATAAAAAATGGAGGACGCCTGATTTACGTCGGTTGCGGCACCAGCGGGCGTCTGGGTGTGCTTGGTAAATAACTGGCGCTTTTGGTTCTGTAATTTTTTTAGTTGTGCGACATTGAATCAATTTTTTTAAAGGCGCGTTTAGCAATTAGTTTTTCTTACGTACGCACGGAACGCACGTCGTTCTAAATGCGGGGCTCAAAACAGTCGTTTCGTTTACGCCACACGACAAAACTGAAAACTGCGCACCGCATTTAGAACGACTGAAGTGTCGTGCATACATACGGAAAACTAATTCGCGTGGGCAAAAAGTTGTGTGGTATGTCCGAACGTGCGGACGGACAAGCTTGCGTACGGGAATTAGAAAACGTGTAGCATCCGTCATACGACTGTCGTTCTAAATGCCGTGACCAAAAATAGTCCGTTCTGTTGCGGACAAAAATGCAAATGTCTGCCCTAGCAAATTTGAAAACGGGAATTGACAAATTTTATTTTTTAGTGGTCATCTCCCTTGCATTCCCTCCCCTTCCCCTACCCTCTTCCCAATTTTGCATTGTTTGTCGTCGTATTTTTATCACATGTGTTCTCAAGAAGCGCATGTAAAAATCTAAATTCTTTCAGTTTTGGTATATACAAACTGAATTTGAACAAATTTTGATTTGGATCTTTCAAAAATGGAAAATGCTGACCCAAAATCTCCGCCGAAGCCGATCAGTTCGCTCGACGAAGCGCAGGTGACAGAGAAGCTGATCGAAGCTGTTTTGCTTTTTTGGAGCCAGCAGCCCCCTTCTCCGAAACCAGCAAGCAAGCAAGCAAACAAGCAAACAAACAAACAAACAAACAAACAAACAAACAAACAAACAAACAAACGAACCCCGTGCGCAAAACAGTCGTGTCGGATACACGTAAGTCACACGCACGAAATTCTAATTCGCGTGGGCACAAGTTTTTTTGCGTGCGCACGGACAACGTTCTAAATCATGCGCGCAAAACAGTCGTTACGTGCGAACGACAGTCATGCGTGCGAAATTCTAATTCGCGTAGCCATTTTTTAAGTTCTGTCTCCGTGCGTACGCACGAAAATCTAATTGCTAAACGCGCCTTAAGCCAGAATCCGATTGTTTGAGTGTTTTTGGCCTAACTTCTTTTAGATTCGTCTAACTTGATTGACACAGACACACATGAAACGAGCACACTGATTGGTTACGGTTGCTTAATGCAGCCAATCAGCGAGCTGTGTGTCTATTGCAAGAGCAGGCCAATCAGCAGCTAATCGATTACAAGTAATGTCACAGATGCGAGCGAATGCCCAGTGACGTTTGGAGTGGCGGACGGTTTGGTAATTGGGCTGATCGCAGGTGGAGAAAGAGCGCTGCGTCGCTCAAGTGAACGGACGGAGGATGATGAAACCGAGGCAGAGAGGGACATGCACACGGTGAACCTGAAAGTCGGTGAAATGTGCACATTCGCAACAGAGATGCACGTCTTTTACTTTTGTCTTTGTGAAAGCGATTTACGCGCAAGCGGATTTCTGGAAAACTGCTGCCGGGATTTCACCGACATTTCCAGACACAATGGTTCTTCACTCAAAATACAGGCACGTCTAACTGAGCAGCACCATTTCAAATAACATTGACATGAGATTCAGACTTGACAAAAATTAACAGAATTTCAATTTTTTTTCTCGCAATTCTAAACGTAACTCAACAAATCTACCGCATCACAAATCAGCTTTGTTCAACCACACCTCAGCCGAGCGACACCGTGGTTGGCCTCAGCGCATCCGGCAGCCAGGGTGTTTCCTCCCACCCCCAAAATTTTTTGTTGCGATTTCAGGGGCTGAAACCGGGACCAAAGGGGGGTTTTCGGGTACGCTGAGTTCAAAAATCTTATTTACAAGTTTCCCCGACGCTTCTACTGTGCCCTAAACGCGTATGCCATGGGCATGAGGAGGTAAAATTCCTTGATAATCAATTTTAAATGAAAAAACGCGCCACAAGGAACCTGAAATCTTGTTACAAATAGAAATCGAGGTCGCTGAGTCTGAATATGACGTTTATTTTTCATACGAATTACTCCGCGCCCTAAAAACGGCTTCTATAGGGACGGAAAGGGAAAAAAATTGAAACAATCGGAATCTAGCCAAAAAAACTGAAAACTAAGCCATAAACACAAATCGAAGTCGCTGAGTCCGAATATGACGTTTATTTTGACATACAAATTACTCCGCACCCCAAAAACGGCCTCTATAGGGACGAAAAGGAAAAAAATGAAAAAATCGGAAACTAGTCAAAAAAATCTGAAAATTAAGCCATAAACACAAATTGAGGTTGCTGAGTCCGAATATGACGTTTATTTTGACATACAAATTACTCCGCACCCTAAAAACGGCCTCTATAGGGACGAAAAGGAAAAAAATTGAAAAAATCGGAAACTAGCCAAAAAAAATCTGAAAACTAAGCCATAAACACAAATAGAGGTCGCTGAGTCCGAATATGACGTTTATATTGACATACAAATTACTCCGCACCCTAAAAACGGCCTCTACAGGGACGAAAAGGAAAAAATGAAAAAATCGGAAACTAGTCAAAAAAATCTGAAAACTAAGCCATGAACACAAATCGAGGTTGCTGAGTCCGAATATGACGTTTATTTTGACATACAAATTACTCCGCACCCTAAAAACGGCTTCTATAGGGACGAAAAGAAAAGAAAATGAAAAAATCGGAAACTAGTAAAAAATCTGAAAACTAAGCCATAAACACAAATCGAGGTCGCTGAGTCCGAATATGACGTTTATTTTGCTGTACGAATTACACTGCACCCAAAAAAACAACCACTATAGGGACAAAAAGAGAAAAATCAGAAACTAGTCAAAAAAATCTGAAAACTGAGCCATAAATACAAATCGAGGCCGCTGAGTCCGAATATGAAGTTTATTTTGCAATACCAATTACTCCGCACCCTAAAAAACGGCTTCTGTAAGGACGAAAAAAATCTAAAAAATTGGAAGCTAGACAAAAAATTTGAAAACTAAGCCATAAACACAAATCGAGGTCTCTGAGTCTGAATATGACGTTTATTTGGCCATACGGATTACTCTGCACCCTAAAACGGCTTCTATGGGGAGAAAAGGGAAAAAATCTATTCGGACTCAGCGACCTCGATTTGTGTTTATGGCTTAGTTTTCAAATTTTTTTTGAATAGTTTCCGATTTTTTTCAATTTTTTGTCTTTTCGTCCTTATAGAGGCTATTTTTAGGGTGAGGAGTAATTCGTATGTCAAAATAAACGTCATATTCGGACTCAGCGACCTCGATTCGTGTTTATGGCTTAGTTTTCAAATTTTTTCTGACTAGTTTCCGATTTTTTTAATTTTTCCCCTTTTCGTCCCTATAGAGGCTATTTTTAGGGTGCGGAGTAATTCGTATGTCAAAATAAACGTTATATTCGGACTCAGCGCCCTCGATTCGTGTTTATGGCTCAGATTTCAAATTTTTTTTGACTAGTTTCCGATTTTTTTAATTTTTCTCCCTTTTCATCCCTATAGAGGCTATTTTTAGGGTGCGGAGTAATTCGTATGTCAAAATAAACGTTATATTCGGACTCAGTGACCTCGATTTGTGTTTATGGCTTAGTTTTCAAAAAATTTTTGACTAGTTTCCGATTTTTTAATTTTTTCCTTTTTCGTCCCTATAGAAGCCGTTTTTAGGGTGCGAAGTAATTCGTATGTTAAAATAAACGTCATATTCAAACTCAGCGACCTCGATTTGTGTTTATGGCTTAGTTTTCAAATTTTTTTGGCTAGTTTCCGATTATTTCAATTTTTCCCATTTCCGTCCCTATAGAAGCCGTTTTTAGGGTGCGGAGCAAAAATAAACGTCATATTCGGACTCAGCGACCTCGATTTGTATTTGTAACAAGATTTCAGATTCGTTGTGGCGCGTTTTTTATTTAAAATTGATTATCAAGGAATTTTGCCTCCTCATCCCCATGGCATACGCGTTTAGGGCACAGTAGAAGCGTCGGGCAAACTTGTAAATAAGATTTTTGAACTCAGCGTACCCGAAAACCCCCCTTTGGTCACGGTTTCAGCCCGTGAAATCGCAACAAAAAATTTTGAGGGTGGGAGGAAACACCCTGCCGGCAGCAGCCCGTACGTTCTTGGCGCGATGCGGTTTGCGAGCGAAATCGGCGCCGCCACGGTGGGCGTCTGTTGCAATCGGGCAAGTGAACTTGGTGATCTGGTGAAAGTGCCCATTGTGCTGCTCGTTGGGCCGGAGGTCATCACAGGCTCCACTCGCATGAAGGCTAGTCGCCGGGCGGGCACGTTTGATTCGCACTTCTGTATCATAACCCGGTGTGATTTGTGTCTCTCATTATTCTGTTCGCAACATGTTTCTTGAAATGAACGCACAATTTTTCGAAAAAAAAACTGAGTGAATTCAAGAATCGGAGGTTACATGCAATTATCGTAGACTGAAAAAGAAAGATCGCGGCAAAAGCCGAACGAAAGTAGGAAAACATTCAGTGAGGAAAACATAATCGCAAAACTAAAAACACGGTATCATGGGTCCCGTGGGGAAAGTTCTGCATAATGTGACGCGCGGCAACTTTTGGAAAAGTTCCGTAACGTTTGTCTGATTGTCACCACTCTGCAGTGTGCCAAACAATGTTTGTCGTCCTACAATTTGTTTGTTTTCTATTTCATTTGACCTTCTTTGTCCTATCAGGCAGGCACCGCTCAAAAGCTGACTCTGAACATGCTAAGCACCGCAGCAATGGTGCGTCTCGGCTGCTGTTACGCCAACGAAATGGTGGGCATGCACGCGAATGCGTGTGAGAAACTGCGACGAAGGGCTGTGGGCGTGGTGCAACGTATCACCGGATGCACAGCGGTCAGTGACCGACAAGAGACGTTGTCCGTGTTCTTTGCAGTGTTGCACAATGTCACCGCAACACATGTGCCAGTGTGTTTGTGTGTGTGACAGCAGCACGTCAGACGATTTCCATGGAACACACTTCAATGCTCCTTTCCATGCTTCAATTTCGCAATGGAAGTGTGTGCTGATTGGTTTATTGCTCATAAACGTGCCTGCGGCAGTCAAACGGCGCGTAACGAAAATCGCTATCATTCTCCACTGTTTCAGCAGACCGCCATTGACTTGCTCAACTCAACCGATCACAACGTGAAAGCGTCCGTGTTGATTCACCAGCAACGTGCGGCCACTTTAGACGAGGCACTCTGCATTTTGGAACAGTCTTCCGGTAGCTTACGTGCTGCGCTGGCGACAAAAAATGGTGATAAAGATTTGGAAAACCAATAAACCATAAATGACATGCCGTAAACTGGTTTTTAGTGATTAAATTAGCCGCCCCAACTTTGAGAAACATTTGAACGTTGCTGCACGATTGGATGCACTGACCAATCGCGAGTTTGGGTGCCAATAAGCTTGTTTGTTGAGATCTTTAAACAAAATACATCTGCATCATTGTTGTCTTGAGAATGAAGAACCCACAAAAACAAGCGAATTTGAAAATTTAGAAGTTTTTTTCAATGCGTCTGTTTGCAAAATATGTATGTTCGACAACGGCGTGCGTACGAAGAGATCGCGGCCCGACGATCGGATGCGACCCACGAAATTTTGAAGCTTTGTCATTGTTTTTGTCGCACGAAACTTGTTAAAACTTGTCATTATTTGATCTTATGCGGACGCAGGAGTTTTTCAATTTTTTTTTCAAAAAAGCAGTTTTTTTTGCTTATTGATGATTTTTTTGCTGAGAAAACCCTCCATGCTCAACTTCCCTTTCATTTAGCAGAGCTATTTTTCACCAAGTGCCTTTTTTTGTTAAATTTAACATTCGAAGCACGCAGATGAAAAAATCAGTTGCATTGAAAATTTCATTTTCGGATTCATTGCTGAAAAATAAAAATGACTTCGCCAAGGAATGGTGTGAAGACTAAAAAAGATCCATCCAACTGGCTGTTGATGAACGACAGTTAAGTTTCAGCTGTTGATGAACGACGAGCATACATGCCATCGCTTCCTAGACTATCGAACCCCATGAACGCAGAACGAAGACTATCGGAGTCCAGTAAGACAGGAACGCAGAGGTTGATTGGTGATTTTCGCGAAGAGAGGTGTTGCACCAGTTTACCGTCAGCCGGGTTGCACCCGAGTGAAATTTGGTGACCACCCCTAGGACGGGGCTACTCGAACGCTGGTGTGTTGCGAGCCTTTCAGTTTTTTTTGCTTGTGGCACTGTACGTCGTTCAGACCACAGGTGGGGCTGATTCTGAAGGTCACAGTTGAAAAATTTAAAAAAAGTTTAAAAAATTTTTTCGAACTCCAGGCGTGAGTTTCTGGATAAAGGTAAAGCAGACGAAAAGAAAAAGATAAGGTGCACAGAATGAAAGCAACAACAAATGTCGAAAGGCAGTGAGTTTCTGGATAAAGGTAAAGCAGACGAAAAGAAAAAGATAAGGTGCACAGAATGAAAGCAACAACAAATGTCGAAAGGCACAGTCAGTTTGAAAGTTGGCAGTTGGTTTTTTTTAATTTTTGTTTTTGATTTTTTCCGAACGTTTTTGATTCTATATCGAATCGATCGTCCGCGCCCTAACCCACCGCTCCCCTAATCTGGAACAACTTTCAAAAAAATTGTTTAAATCGGGTTTAAATTCAAAAAAATACCTTTTTTATCAATTTTTTAGGTTGATCCACATGTTGCAAAAGGTAGGTCCATCCAAATTGACATCGGAAAATAATTTTCTTTTCATAAAAGTTTTTGCCAATTTTAAGGGCCACAAAAGCTTCTGCAAAATGATGCAGATGTATTTTGTTTAAAGATCTCAACAAACAAGCTTATTGGCACCCAAACTCGCGATTGGTCAGTGCATCCAATCGTGCAGCAACGTTCAAATGTTTCTCAAAGTTGGGGCGGCTAATTTAATCACTAAAAACCAGTTTAGGCATGTCATTTATGGTTTATTGGTTTTCCAAATCTTTATCACCATTTTGTCGTCAGCGCAGCACGTAAGCAACCGGAAGACTGTTCCAAAATGCAGAGTGCCTCGTCTAAAGTGGCCGCACGTTGCTGGTGAATCAACACGGACGCTTTCACGTTGTGATCGGTTGAGTTGAGCAAGTCAATGGCGGTCCGCTGAAACAGTGAGAGAATGATAGCGATTTTCGTTACGCGCCGTCTGACTGCCGCAGGCACGTTTATGAGTCATAGAACCAATCAGCACACACTTCCATTGCGAAATTGAAGCATGGAAAGGAGCATTCAAGTGTGTTCCATGGAAATCGTCTGATGTTGCTGTCACACACACAAACACACTGACACATGTTGCGGTGACATTGTGCAACACTGCAAAGAACACGGACAACGTCTCTTGTCGGTCACCGACCGCTGTGCATCCGGTGATACGTTGCACCACGCCCACAGCCCTTCGTCGCAGTTTCTCACACGCATTCGCGTGCATGCCCACCATTTCGTTGGCGTAACAGCAGCCGAGACGCACCATTGCTGCGGTGCTTAGCATGTTCAGAGTCAGCTTTTGAGCGGTGTCTGCCTGATAGGACAAAGAAGGTCAAATGAAATAGAAAACAAACAAATTGTAGGACGACAAACATTGTTTTGCACACTGCAGAGTGGTGACAATCAGACAAACGTTACGGAACTTTTCCAAAAGTTGCCGCGCGTCACATTATAGAACTTCTCCCCACGGGACCCATGATACCGTGTTTTTAGTTTTTATGATTATGTTTTCCTCACTGAATGTTTTCCTACTTTCGTTCGGCTTTTGCCGCGATCTTTCTTTTTCAGTCTACGATAATTGCGCGTAACCTCTGATTCTGAATTCACTCAGTTTTTTTTTCGAAAACGTGTGCGTTCATTTCAAGAAACATGTTGCGAACAGGCATAATGAGAGACACAAATCACACCGGGTTATGATACAGAAGTGCGAATCAAACGTGCCCGCCCGGCGACTAGCCTTCATGCGAGTGGAGCCTGTGATGACCTCCGGCCCAACGAGCAGCACAATGGGCACTTTCACCAGATCACCAAGTTCACTTGCCCGATTGTAACAGACGCCCACCGTGGCGGCGCCGATTTCGTCGCAAACCGCATCGCGCCAAGAACGTACGGGGCTGCTGCCGGCAGGGTGTTTCCTCCCACCCTCAAAATTTTTTGTTGCGATTTCACGGGCTGAAACCGTGACCAAAGGGGGTTTTCGGGTACGCTGAGTTCAAAATCTTGCTTACAAGTTTGCCCGACGCTTCTATTGTGCCCTAAACGCGTATGCCATGGGGATGAGGAGTAAAAATTCCTTGATAATCAATTTTAAATAAAAAAACGCGCCACAACGAATCTGAAATCTTGTTACAAATACAAATCGAGGTCGCTGAGTCCGAATATGACGTTTATTTTTGCTCCGCACCCTAAAAACGGCTTCTAGGGGGACGGAAATGGGAAAAATTGAAATAATCGGAAACTAGCCAAAAAAATTTGAAAACTAAGCCATAAACACAAACCGAGGTCGCTGAGTTTGAATATGACGCTTATTTTAACATACGAATTAATTTCGCACTCCTAAAAACGGCTTCTATAGGGATGAAAAAGGAAAAAATTAAAAAATCGGAAACTAGTCAAAAAATTTTGAAAACGAAGCCATAAACACAAAAACATTTTGCTGAGTCTCGAATATGAGGCTTATTTTGACACATGCACTACTCCGCACCTAAAAATAGCCTCTAATAGGGATGTGAAAGGAGAAAATTAAAAAAATCGGAAATTCAGTCAAAAAAAATTTGAATTCGGAGCCATAAACAGTTTTTTTATCCGCTGAGTCCGAATATAACGTTTATTTTGACATACGAAATACCCCTCACCCTAAAAAATAGTTTTTCTATTGGGACGAAAAAGGGGAAAAATTAAAAAAATCGGAAACTAGGTGAAAATTTGAAAACTAAGCCATAAACACGAATCGATTTGGCTGAGTCCGAATATGACGTTTATTTTGACATACGAATTTACTCCTCACCCTAAAAATAGCCTCTATAAGGACGAAAAGACAAAAAATTGAAAAAAAAATCGGAAACTATTCAAAAAAAATTTGAAAAACCAAGCCATAAACACAAATCGAGGTCGCTGAGTCCGAATAGATTTTTTCTTTTTTCTCCCCATAGAAGCCGTTTTAGGGTGCAGAGTAATCCGTATAGCCAAATAAACGTCATATTCACACTCAGAGACCTCGATTTGTGTTTATGGCTCTGTTTTCAAATTTTTTGTCTAGTTTCCAATTTTTTTTAATTTTTTTTTCGTCCCTACAGAAGCCGTTTTGGGGTGCGGAGTAATTGGTATAGCAAAATAAATTTCATATTCGGACTCAGCGGCCTCGATTTGTATTTATGGCTCAGTTTTCAGATTTTTTTGACTAGTTTCCGATTTTTTCTCTTTTTGTCCCTATAGTGGTTGTTTTTTTAGGGTGCAGTGTAATTCGTATAGCAAAATAAACGTCATATTCGGACTCAGCGACCTCGATTTGTGTTTATGGCTTAGTTTTCAGATTTTTTACTAGTTTCCGATTTTTTTCATTTTCTTTTTCTTTTCGTCCCTATAGAAGCCGTTTTTAGGGTGCGGAGTAATTTGTATGTCAAAATAAACGTCATATTCGCACTCAGCAACCTCGATTTGTGTTCATGGCTTAGTTTTCAGATTTTTTGACTAGTTTCCGATTTTTTCATTTTTTCCTTTTCGTCCCTGTAGAGGCCGTTTTTAGGTGCGGAGTAATTTGTATGTCAATATAAACTTCATATTCGGACTCAGCGACCTCTATTTGTGTTTATGGCTTAGTTTTCAGATTTTTTTTGGCTAGTTTCCGATTTTTTCAATTTTTTTCCTTTTCGTCCCT